>JAYKKI010000002.1:897500-1095000 GCA_039881145.1 Druceiella hillmani
AGTTAGGCTAGATTGCATTGGGTCAGAATAGTTTAGGTCATGTTTATACTATTATCGAACACAGTATTGTTGTCAAGCATCTCAGAATCTTTAAAAATTAAAACTGTAAAGGACTCGCCATTCGTCATAATTTTGTAATTAACTATTAGGTGAAGTTAGACTAGGTTATGAGGGATCATATTTAGTTAGGTAAGGTTGTGTTAGGCTGAAAAATAGAGTCAGGATAGATTAGGTAAAGTTAGATTGGACAAGGTGTAGCTCACAATGTTATTGAGGACAATAACGTTGGCGCACAGAGTATTTTTATCGAGTACAGAGGGTAATTTAATTTTTTTTTCGTTAGAGTATATATTTCCGCAGGGTAAGAGAGGAAAGAATGAGGTAGAACTAGTAGTTGCACTTACCGCGCCTACCAGACAGTGACAGCCACACATTGTTAAGTGCGGAAGACGATTTCAAATAATTTAATAAGATAATGTTACATAACAGCCAGTACGTGTTAAATAATGAAAGCGGCACGCGCATCACAACTCCTCGAGTCGAATCGTGGAATCATCACTCTGCTTTGCATTTTTGTGGCCTCATGTTGCGTGGATCGCCGTCTCTAGTTTGAACCTTATTTTTGATGTATGAAAGAGCATATCGAAGTCATCAAAGTTCAGTCAGTATTTGCTACCTAGACCTTCACTGAATAATATTGTATTCTACACCTGATAAGAAGTACTCGCCTTTGTACTCGCTTCAAGTTCCACCTTCATAAATTAGGGGAAAATGTCCTCCTCATTCTCCCTTCTCCATTCTTCTTAATCAAGTTTAATTGCATGCTTTTAAATTTAAACACTACTGAGCCTTGAAAATTAAAACAATATTACTTGAGAAAAACTCAACTGCAAAAATAAAAAAAAATTAAATGCGAAGGGGCAAGCTAATTTATAATGAACTAATCAAACAGGAGAAAAATTAATGAACTAATTTTCTTTATTACATAAAATTAACAGAGCGGTGGGATGATCTCTCAACTCGTATAATAGGGAAGAATACGACTTTTTTATGGAAAGTAGAACAAAAAATCGAAAAGTTTGTTCTCGCTTCTCATTTCACTTCTTTATGCGCCCGTAAGCAGAAAACAAGCACAACCAACATCTTTCACGCACAAAGCTTGAAGCGCTGGAGGAGAGCGGTAGCGGGTTGATACTATCGCTTCACCCGTTGCTAATTTGGTGATTTAATATCTATGTTCCGTAGTTTTAAAAATCTGCGAACATATTTATAATTTTTCTCTGGAAATCTTCAAGATACTGAGAGACATATTGTAAGCTAATTGTTAGTATTGATAATGTTGCTTATGAGATATTCTCGGAGAAATAAACAGAGAGAATTTCAAAAATAAATGTGCAAGTAAGTATGGAACGTATGTTTGTTAATTATATTATTGTTAAAATATATGCACATATTTTTGTAACTAATTTACAATATAAGTACAACACAAAATAAGACATCAAACACAAATCAAAAAGTCATTCGTTGAGTTCAAAGTCTTAATTCTAAAAATTTGTTTTTGTTTCAATATCAAAATATTAGTAAGATCTTAGATCTTTGAAGTGATTAAAAAATAAGTATATTGCATTGTTAAAAAAGGGAGTATATGCTTAGTTCGCATCACGTCGAAATATACTACTTAAGCTGTCGATGTTATGTTATTTAATATCCATTCCGATTAACATTTCTACTCCAACACTTTGAAATAGGAGGCAAATATTTATTGCAAGACAAAGTAATTATATTTTAATCTCATTTAAGAACTGGTATTCGGAAGATGTTTGTATTATGAGTATATGTATTATGACTACTTATAAATCTAAGAAGCTGTTTGCCTTTGAAAACATTAGGTTAAAGAATTAGTAACTGCATAACTGTATTGAAGTTAAACTCTGTCCGACAATCGACTTTTAGAATTTAATATTTTTCTTACATATTTGTCGATAAAACTGTTAACGTAAAAATATAAACAAAAAAACGTGGTAAATAGTTCTTTTAAATATACCGATGTTACTTTGCAAACATATCTGACTTAATATTGAGTTTTTTTAATTGAATGTAGCACGTCGAACTGAATTTGCTTCTTCGAGTCTTTGAAACTAACCCATCGTTGTGTCACAGAAGAATATACCTTCATTCATCATTATGCATATATTGCGTGTTACTTTGCTTGCTTTTCGCCCTAAAAAGTTCATGGATTATATACTTAGGTTACTTATAACAAAAGTTTATAAACACAGTTGGAAACACAATTTAAAACGAAATTCGATACAAATATTTTTTTTCCTTTCGTTGCTTGTGATAAAATGAATATGGTACGAAATATCGCAAGCTTGAGACTCGTAAATTTAAAAAAATATATTTTGATGTTACACCACAGGTTTACTTTATTAAAAGTCACCAAAAAATTCGAATATACAGAGTTTTAAACAGTAAAAAATATTTCTATCAACATTTCGAATATATCACCAAAAAATAGTAAAGAAATATAATAATATACAATACAATAACATTGATTTTCCAATAATAAGTAATACGTTTTAGGCAGATTTACGTCATAAAATAATCATTTATGAAGTTCAAATATCTATTTCTTGTAAAGTCTGACACTTAAGAAACAAAATAACCTCCATGTCCAACGCAACGCGGGTCGTGCGTAGCATATTATTAATTAAAAAGTACAGCAGAATTCATTTGGATTAGATATTCTAAAACGGTGATTTAAAATCAAGATATATTGCATAGAAATCAATACGTATTTCTACTGCTGATTAAATTATTTATTGATGAAATTATCCCGTGAATACACGATACACTTTGTAATGATATAGATACGCGAAATGTAATTAGCGAGTTGTATCCTCGGTAAGAAGTAACAAATGGCTACTAACGGATTTTTATTTTAATTACTGACGAAGTAAAATTGAAATTCCAGGTAGATGTGGAAATTATTGTAAGCGTTTTTCGTTTAATTACGGTTTAGGACGTTTTTCAAATTTTTTCAGAAGGATATGGAAAAATAAAATAGTATATGGAAAAATAATTTTAAATGTTTTCTAAAGATGTTTCATTTATGTTATTTTGACGAAAGGTGACTTTTTGCAATTTTTTTGAGGTGAAAACTTCTTTATGCGCTTTGGGCAATTTTTAATAAGGGGAAATCTTATGCGTTTGCGTCCCTGACATGCTAATGTTAACAGTGTATCTGTAGCGATAAGTATAACGTGTTGTGTTTAGCCAACAGTGAAAGCATATATATATATACATACATACATAAATATATATACTTTTCAACTTTATACGTTTTCAGCTTTTTATATATAGTTGATAAAATCAATCCTTAATTACATAGGCACCGTCCGTATCTAACACTTGTTGCCAACGTGTAGGCAGATCTAAACTTCTGTCCTTATAGACATTTTTGGGCCTTTGACTGAAAAATTATTGAAGTTCGATTTTGATATGACTTTCATCTTCAAATTTCCTATCACGTAAATTATTAGATAGTGAGTAAAACAGATGGTAATCAAATGGCGAAAGATCTGGAGAGTTCGGTGGGTGAAATAGCATACTCCATCCAAGTGAACATAAGCCACCCACTGTTCATCTCCTGTAACCAGATACTTTAGCCCGCAGTTGGTACGATGGGAAGTCAGTAGTCCCAAGCGCACATTAGCTCTCCTCTGAAGTTGAAAGGGCGTTAGCTATGTGGTAGCCATACGGAATATTGTCATATCATTTTGGGATATTTTTCAATAAGGATTTTACATTTTTCTAATTTAATTGTAGGAGGTCGCTTTGCATGAGTTTTATTGGATAAGTCAAAATTCACTTTTTTGCATCTTCGGAGCCAGTGCTTGACTTTGTTGTGAGAGTGTATATCTTCACCCATCGCATGTGAATATATTTTTTGATGCATCGCTGGTTTTTCGCCCTAAACAACATTCATGAAGAGAAAGATCTGATATCTACATATAGTATTAAACAAATTCCCCCACCGCGTCTGTGTCCCTTTATGTATACGATTTTCCCAGTAAATAAAGAAAGAATTTTGTTCCTGTTTTCATTAGCGACCGTTGACTATGAACGAGAGTACGGAATACGAAAATAATGTATAGCATTATTCTTTTTGAAAGTTCTACGATAAAGTCGGTAATGTACGTATTACACATAGATAACAGAGACTTTGTAGCAGAGCGTATAATTAAAAAATATATTTAAACTAAATCTTACCGCAGCCACATCTACTTTTATGAATGGACTTGCTTTAGGGTCAAATAACCTTATGAAATATAGAAAATTTTTTATAATATTAAATTTAAATTCAGATTGGAAATGATGTAAAACTAATTCAATTATCCATGCTACAGTATCTAATTATTTAAAAATTAATGAAAGTATTTTGTCCATTACGAAAGTTTTCTATGGAAGAATATTATACTCGTACAACATGAAATTAATAAAATTTTTCAAATGTGGTCAGATGTGGTCCATCTGATGAGTAATTGGAAAATATACACTATTGTTATTTTAAATAAATCTGAGTAAAAAGTAGACACATATTTTTGTCTGTCTGCATACAACGAAAAAATAATTTTTCGTCCCAAAGTCAAAACTTGAAGACAAAAAGAAAACTTTTGAAAAATATTAATATATAATATGGCAAAACCATAACATAACGATATAAGTCGTATTTTGTTTGAATCGGAGTATGGTCTAGTTGTTATTTGAAAAATTATTTAAATTTTTCATTGTTTGTCTCGTTCTTTTTATAAAATTTATTGACATTTTTTGAGTTACGTTTTGTAAATTTGTTTTTTCTGAAAATTTTAATGTGAATTTCTGATTTTAAAAAAATATATTTGACAATTAAATATGAAAATATTAAAGGTCATTTTGACTTAAATTTTACATTAAAAGGAAAGGAAAATATATTTTTCGCTGAAGTAACCAACCATGTTTGTAATAACGGAGGGAGCCACGTATTCATCTTGGAAATATTACTTTTCACTTATCTCAGAACTTTCAATTGGAAATGTGTTTTTTTCTATTACCACTAAAATTATTATAACTTAAAAAAAATTTACTTCTAAAATTGTTACGCCATATTTTTTCTATTTATCTATTGTTGTATTCCACATTAAACTAAGTGCATAAATTAAAATTATTTCGAGTGTGTAAAGTAACTAAAAGATTATGAAAGATATTACGTTCTTAGGAGTATGTATTTATAGAGCTGTTAGGTAATATCATGAGTGAGAAGGAGCTGTATATCAACCAATTGAAAACTAAAAATTTATTTTGATATGGTTCTTTAGTTAGTGACTTCATTTTATTCCACAAATTAACTCTTTTATCAGTACCTAGAAAACTACTAAACTAATCTTCATAAAGAAATCGTAATAATTTCAGCGAAGTTTACGTATTATTTTTTTAAAAACCGTTTTCACTAACTCATATATATTTTATTATTTTATATATTTAAATACATCTTTTGTGAATTGCGATACTCATCACAAAATATGTCTCAGTAAAGAATGGACAACAGCATATTAGTTCGCCAAAAGATATAAACGTGTTAACATTGGCAAAAATTAAGTCCTATTTTTTTAACATCTTCCACACAGACCAATGAACTCCGAGCTGTTGTTCTCTTGCTTGTTGTCAGTGTTTAGGTCTGAACTATACCCGAGCAAATTTTTGGCTTTAAGCTTGTCTAATTGCCCTGTTAGTACGTGCTCTTTATGATGCTATTTACTTCCATAAATATACATTTAAGTTTCTAAGTTTTGTTTCTGTATGTGATTTTAACAAAATTATGGTTTGAAAAGTTTACCTTATTTCTTAATTTGAATGAAGGGAATACGGAATGTAGTACTTCTTTTCTAAATTTAAAATATTTATTTTGATAAAAAATTTTCTCGAGACTTTTGAATTTAATTACTAGTACTTAGGTAGTAAAGCCGGACGCGCCGGGTTGAAAGGGATGAATAGAAATGATAGAGACTATTACAGCTATTCTACTTAAAGTTGAAGCTAAGACTTACAAGATTTTTATTCCCGTTAAGAGTTTTTTGAAGATGCAAACGTAGTTAAGGTTAGGACGTAAATTATTTTTAGAAACGCGCTATTAGTGAAATTAATGAAATGAGGATGTTTTAGGTGTATATCCGTCACATTTTCAATATCAGAACATCGTTTTTAAACTAAATAACTAGTAACTTAGGTGACACAAAGTTATGTCAGGTTAAGACAAGTTATGGTACATAATCTAATAATATTTTATTTCGCTGCTTTAATTTTGCATAAATTTTTACTTTTCACTGGATACTGTTGATAAATAAATTTGTCTTTGCCTTCATTATTTGCAAATAATATGTAAAATAAATGGTTGAAATTTTATGAAATGTATTTTATAATTAATCAGACAAATATGTTTGAGATTTTATATCTCTTTAAAAGGCGACCTTCATTCTGACATATTTCATCGATTTATATTTTATGTTTCTATTTGACTTCATAAAACTTATTTTCTCCATAATACTTTCTATGAATGTTAGAAGTACGACCTGTTGCCTAATTTTTTATTAACGTTTTATAGTTTATTTTTTAATATTTTGCCGAGTTTTTTTCATATTCGATAACTACGTACGTACTATAGAATTGAATTCCACCGCGTCCTGCTTTTTCCACTCTCCCCGCTGGACTGTGATAATATATTTATATATGTAATCATTATTTTTATTCCGATCAAGGGATTTTAGATACTAAGACATTGTTCTTAAAGATAAAAGCCACAGTAAACCATGAAAATAAACACCTGCGAAATCGCAAGTAAAAGCAATCAAAGTATAAATATTTAATGTACATATATTTGACAATTGACGGATGGTCAGACGAAAACACAAACTGACATTATTTTACGGCGCCAATAAAAAAATCATTTTAGGGCAGCATCGTTTTTAATTATTAACAGATTGCAATAAAGAGCAGAGACGTAAAGTAAATAAATAGTTATATCGACTAACCGTTTAGATGCCATTATGTGGACTAACTTATTTTGATGACGCCGGTATCAAAATTGGAATAGCAGAAATTAATTAGCGCTGTCATTTTGAGAAGAATACACACAAAGCCACGAATCAATTCATATCAATTTGCCCTTTACTTTTGCTTCGTATTTTTTGATGTGGGCGGAATATTTTTACTCCATAGCGCGAATTATATATCGTCTTCTAGAGAAAACCTTTTTAAAAACCGAATAGTTTTTCCGGCAAATTCGGAAGTCGAACTATACTATATTTATTTTAATATTACCATGTAATATTTTATAATTTCTAAAAAGATTTACTTTTAATACTTTGAAGATAGAAATAGGTTTGCTACCTATTAAATTAGAATTATAATTAAATAATTAATAATTAAATAAGTAACAATGAATTAAAACTTTAAACAAGTAGATAACGAATCTATGACAAGTTGCGGCAGCAGACTCGGTGACGACGGTCGAACGGTGAATAGAGCTGGCTGGACACGTGTATTGAAGGCACCCACCTTCTATATCCGCGACTATGGTGTTGTTGTATAGGCGATGATTCTTTAGATGCTGATGAAAGTGTTCACTTTAACTGAAAAAATCAACTTGCTCTTTGGATACTAAGAATGCAGTATGTATAGTCAGCAGTTTTAGATAGCATAACACACGTGAAGGACTTCAGAAAATAAAACTGAAGAAAGCGTTGAGAAAAGTAGAAAGTAATTCAATGCCTTTTCAATTATTAAATTGTATACTACTTTTTTTTTCTTACAGCATTTCGTCGATCCTTCAACAGAAAATTATTTCATTTTATGGGCCTAAAGTGAAACAAATAATTTTGATACTTTCAGCGTATATGTCTGTCTGTCACAGGTATCCAAGTTCTCAAGTTTTAGAGCTATATTCATTGAATTTTTTAACTTTTAAATTTTAAAACTACTTTTCTTTCAAATATAAATTTCATTTAATATGTTAAAAACAATGCGGCTGTGAAAATCTCTCAATATGAATTTGAGGTTCATTTAAGCCCACTTTATCAAATAATAAATTGAAAATTGTTACGTTGTGTGTGGTATATTTTATCCATGAGTTTGAATACCTGTAAGAACACTGGTTGCCATAAGTTTATTACAATATTCAATTAAAATTATTTCGGTCAATTTACGTCAATAATTTCAAGAGATATAGACAATTATAGTTTGCGGTTTTGCATCATAAGTCAGTTGGTCGATATATTTTTATTTAATTTAATAAAAAAATGTGTGTTCAATATCAATATTTTTGCAGATATATTTGATAAATATTTAAATGTAAGTGTGTCTTAGGTTTATAGCTTAATTCTTTATTTCACTGTATACATCGGTGTGTGCACCTATGTGCATGGTGATAGAGAGAAATTGTAAGATACTGCAAAATTACAAAAAATACGTAAATCGGGAGTTTTGTATCCGATGGCCTGAACAAAATACAGTATCAATTAAATTATAACAACCCTTCCAATATAATCTTAGTTTATCATTAAAACAATACGTAAATTTCAAATTGAGAACCTCCTATTTTCAAGCGAATGTCACCAAAATTATTTTCATTCAAAATGTTTAATTCAAATTAAAAAAAACTTTCTTCACGGTTTTGCTTCCTTTGAATGTAACAATTTATTTTTAAATACGAAAACAATTAAAGGATATCTGCCTTTAAAACTTTCCGCGTCCAATTCGCAAGTTTCGAGAGGCCCGGCCGTGAGGGATTTTTTTTCCTTAAGAAATCACCAAGCTTAAAACAATTTCACAAGTTGCGCAATTGTAACTTCTTCGTCTTTCGCAATGCGTACGTCTTTTTGTTAAATATTTTTATCCGCAGACGTGCCAAAAAATTATTGATAATGTGTAGTGCTTGGAGCAGCTTTCTTCACTCTCTTAACTTTCTTATAAATTTAAGAAAATGCGGATAGGTTTTTTTGGAGGTTAAAATTGTTAAATTAAATATTATTCGTATCTTTGTTACAATAATGCGACGTATATATAACAAGCATTTTTTTATTTTCCCCGAGTGAAGCCTTTCGTCATGTCCGTCCATTCGTCCGTCTGTTTTAAACTCAAAGTTTGTAGACAACCGTGGTCCGAATTTTTATAAAGACTTCTTGATACAAGCATTTGATTAAAACTTTCATAAAGAATTAATTAATTACAATGGAATTATATCACCAATTGTAAAATGCTTAATTAGACTGAATATATTTATTGAAATATATCCACATCAGTCATCATCATGATAATGTTTGAAAAAATTTGGACAATTTATTGTTGATGAAAAAATTAAAAGTAAATAAACAACGCAATTTTATTTATTATTTACAAAATTTTCAGTTATAATACGCTATTTATTGAAGAAGTGGCAAGGTTATAAGAAAGTTATACTCATAAGAAAGTTTTCACACAATATCAGGAGAATAAATTATCAAAGTACCTGATTCGTTGTGACTCTCCAAAAAGAGATAAGGCGTTCTGTATTTGAACTTTCTGTTAAATAAAATTTTAAGGCACTTGGTTTTTAAAATGATATCTGTGCGAGGGGCTCAACTACAACCTGATCTAGAATACTTTGCTCCTTAGGACATATATAACGTTGGTGAAATCGGTGTAACCACAGGGCCAAAACCTAACAGAATTGTAGTAAAATATGACACAAGGCAGGTTGGTGCACTTACTTTTTCTGAGAGTGGCACTTTAGTCAAACTAACATTTACAGCTAACGTTCAGTACGTTAGCTGTAAATGTTAGTTTGACTCGATTCCACCGATGTTCGTATTTTCGCGTATATGATATCAAGTATATTTAGTTAGAGAGGGACCAAGGGAGTATTACTGTTACTCCTGTCCGACTAATCTCATTGGATTGATCTATTTATGGCCCTTCTATAAAAACCATAAAACTATGATGCCTGATAATCAAAATACTAATGTATTTTCTCGTAATAAACCACTATAACCTTTGTTATTGAATTAGAATCCAACTTATTCCAGAAACTAAAAGTAGTGTATTAATTTGACAAACTGTTCTTCTGTTTCTTGGTAATTAATCATCAGCGTCACTTCAAACCGCTGAGATCCAAGAGAGAACAATGCCGCCCAGGTAAAATGATGATGCTTATTATAAGTTCAAAGCTATTACGCCGATCCTTGTTAACAAATATTTCCTCTGGTGATGTTGGTTTGCATCCCACTGGAAATTATGTCAGCGCTCAAATATCAAATCTTATTCGGTCTTCAAGCATACAATCGTGTTCTCATCTTAGTTATTACGTCCCTACCCCAAAACTTCTCCTAGAAAACTAGGAAACAGAGGTGTAAAACTAAAAAATCTGCAATCTACATAGACATTACCAAGAAGGAAGTAATTAGAAAAGACCATAGAGAGCTTCAAAAGCGATTGAAGAATTAACATACGATAAAAAAGTACTAGAACTAAATACAAGAAAAAATAGATAAAGTTAGTTATAGAGAAATGTTTGATAATTTAATTCCTGGAAGGTACTTCAACTTTCTTATAAATTTGGGAAATCGATTAATACTCAAAAATAATTACATGAATTTTTTTGAAGAATGTTATTTTCAATTATATTTGCTGTATAGTGTATTGTTTAACAGAGTAAGTTGCAACAATAACTTTTATTTAAAAAACTTTGCCACCTTCGTTTTTAAACTTGTTAAAGCCAAATTTGTGACAAAAATTGTTTATCTAAAATTTAAAAAAATAATAGCCATGACTCTCTATGTGATAGGTTTGAGTAGTTCACGATATTTTTATGCGTTTAAAAATTATACTGGGCAAAATATTTGTAAAAAGTTTAATACAATTTATTTATACAATACAATATTATTTAATAATAATAAGCTTCTTTACACACATATATTTATATTTATATATATATATATATATATATATATATATATATATATATATATATATATATATATATAAATAAATAAATATTTACATTTTTTTAAAAATTTTTAATATATTCACATTTCTTAACTCAGAGTTTAATTTATTTTCGTACCCAAATAAATTAAATCAATAGAGTTAGTCGGAAAGCTTCATTATTTTAGACACTCAGTACATGTATTGGAATAAATAGGTAAACGAGAAATAAATTTCTTTTTCCAACGATAATGTAGATATAATATTTGTAACCTAATATAATTTTCTATGCATGTGCGCCAGAGAAGGAACCAATCCAAAAGAGACGCCAATTTCTTAAAAAAATTGGCAATGTCCCTTACAACACCTCATATGTAAGAGAGATTAAAATGGCCAAGATTACCCCGGGATATCCGGGATTCTATAAATGGTATCCTAAAACTTTAGGTCAGTAATGCTGGATAAATTGATGTCGTTAAGGTGTCAGACCCGGTCGCTGCTACTTCTGTCGTATAAAAGACCAAAAATCTAAAACCGCGTGCTCCTCTTTTCAGCGTTATATTTATGCCGAGCATCAAAAAAATATGTCAAATGTGCAATGAAAAGTTAAATAAATAACTTCATTTCGTCTTTTTCGTAACTTCTATTAATGGAAAATTACAATAAATAAAAGTTTTTAATTATTTTATTGTTTTTTTTAATTTTTTTCATAAAATACTTGTGGTGTTCGAGTATTAGTATATATGAAATTAAAGGCAGTGTTTTAGAGTTAAATTAACAAACAAATTATATGGATTACATCTCATATAATGTTTGAATATCAGACATAATGTTTGAACATTATTGCTTCATTCTAAATGTATAAAACTCATCGTTTTTGTAATAATGTGGTCTTCTATACTTCCTTTACGAGGTAACACGTTTAATTAGCATTAATTTGAAATAATCCTCATACACTAAATAGTGTTTCTCAATCACACACGAAAAATCATTCCAATATCATTAAAATATTTATATAATTTAAATATTTATATTAAAGTATAGTCACGGGAATAGTTTTAAATAATTTTTGGTTTGAAACACATGTATTTTTATCAAGAATTCGCACGATCATACGTCGCCACATCGACACATTCCCATAAAATTATTTTATTTCTCATTTACAGACAAAGAGTAAAATAATTCTTTTGCCTGTGACCATTATACCATAGGATATTTAAAAGTAAAGACCTTACAGGTCTGTTTCATGTGAACTGTATGTCCGTGGGGATAGTTTTTACCGTCATTTTTTGAATAATAATTAAACATGATGCCGTAATATAACATACTATATTTTTGACTAATTGATAAAAGAAAACGATTTAAACTATCTTCTCTTGAGTTTTGATTTTAACGTCACGATTTTTTTAGGTTCGTAAAATGAAGTTGACACTCGAGATATATTTAATTTGAATTTTTACTCAGAAATTGAACTTATTAAAGAAAAAACGTCACCTTAAATAATTCCTGCATTGCTTGTACGACCCCTGTATAATTTGAAAACTAAAGTTTAATGTAGAAAAACTGTGCTATTAATTCCCATTTATAACGTATTTACCTAAATTTGTATAGTTCGATAGTTTTAAGTCGACTAACGGAAATTTTAATTCTCGTTAGCCAAAAAGAAAATAAATCTTTTCCAGTTGATATTGGTTAATTTACATAATTGTAGATGGATTCCTTTTTTATTATGTGTACTTTTTTTGTTTCGGTTCTTTTCTATTTTCATTTTATATTCATATTTCTATTAGAAGACCTAACTACACTTTTAACATCTGCGTTTTGTTCAAATGTTATCTAGAGATGTCACCCTTCGACTCCTTCAACACTTGCATTCCAGTATTTAATAAAGATTTCGTGAATAATTCATCCATACAATCTTCAATATAATGTGTTTTCATACTGTTTGACTAAAAATTGATGCATTTTTTTGTTATTTTTTCAACATTTATTATACATAAATTCACAACACGAAACTTTCAGACCGTTCTCTGAAATTCCTTCAATATTCGTTATAGTTTAGTAGAAATGAATACGTGGTTTCTCTATGTACTTTCGGCAATAGATAACTATAAAAAAAACATTAAAAATTAGAAACTTTAGCATTGAGCCATTACTGTACTACAATTTTAACCATAGTCCGAAGTTTCCTGACAATTATAAGTTACTTAAATTCCATTTAGTGCCATCATCACGTAAAATCAAAATACGTCATTTCCATTAGGAATAACGATAATATAATTTAACAGAACAAATGATACAATGGTCCAATTGTAAATACAGTTATCACTTATTATCTCAGTCTTTGATTACAGTGCATAAAAAATAAGTGCAAAATTGCATTCTAATTCCGAACATTTTGAATGGTTTTATGTATAAAATATTCAAATATTATTTTATATCAGAAAAGGAATTAGAAATTTGAAAAACTCATGAAATGAGAAAATTTTAATATTCCGCATTTTAAGTTACATACATTTTTTGTCAAAATGCCATATGGAAAGCCAATTCAAGTAAAAATAAAAAATCAACAAAGAGAGCATGTGGACGAACATACTTATGTACTTTGGACACACCATCCCCTTAAAAGACAAAAGACAGTAAGAGGAAAAAGTAAAGAAAATTTTAAACAAATATTCATTGGTGAAACATACCCTCGAGCTGTGTGGGTAACACATTAATAAATGGCACGGGTTTCTACAGTACTATCAACTCTTTTATATGTTTAACAAAATTTAACTGTAACAAAGAAGCAATATCCAAAACACAAGTATTGGAACGAGCTATCGAATGCAGCATGTTTAATATCAAGCTGCAGGCCGCCACCGAAATGTGTTATCGGGGAAGGAACTAACTTCATTGCCGCTGCAATATTTGCATTCATATTAAACTCTCGATAGCCGAGGTACGTGGCGCGTAAAAGGGATGGGCGGTTTAAAGGGTGCACTACACGCCGGTACCCGGAGGATACGAACAGGTCGCTTGACGACCTGGATAACACAGCTTCCGACAGAGGAGACCTTTTTCCACAAATTCACATCTTAAAAAAGTGATACCCCAATTTAATACCAATCAAATTTCATTTACCGATTACTACTTTCTATTAACAAGTATCCAATACGTATCTTGGGTATGCTAAATAATTATAATAATATTTAAAGTAAGAATATTTTCATTATCATTGTGTTAAATGAACATGTGAAATATTTTCAAATGTATGTTCATTTATATTTTTACATTATACCATAATTTTAAAATATCTTCGAAATCAACCAATGCTCAAAGAACAATAATCAAGGAACATATGGCCATTAAAATGTATCGTGTACATAATGCTGAATCGCTGAGTGACTGAGAATCGTCGTGTGCCGCGCCAAGTTGGTGCTATTATTATTTAACTACGCGTGTGTGTAAAGAATACAAAGCGCTAGTTAAGGCTGATATTAAAAATATTTAATTGAAAATCTGTTAACTTTTTGCCAACTAGTTTATGATAAAACAGAAACTGTTTGCACAAATGTTTTAATTTTAGCGTTTTAATACTAGATATATATATTTATATATATGTATATATATATATATATATATATATGTATATATATGTATGTATATATATATATATATATATATATATATATATGTGTGTGTGTGTGTGTGTTTGTGTGCTTGTGTGTGTGTGTGTGTGTGTACATATAATTATATAAGTAGCTAAGAAATAACGGAAGAGTTAAATATGGTATTAAGGGGCGGATTTCGCAAATAGGCGAAAATTGGTGTTTGGTTTCGCAAAATACTCAATAACTACCAAGGGTAGACGTTATATTAAAATACCAGGGCATAGAATGGCCTTTGTACTATGTTACTGTGCGACATTTTTTTTAAATTATGTTTCAAACTTAAAAAAAAATAATCTTAAATTAACCTCGTTTACCAAAAAGGCTCTTCACTGTTTCGCATATTCAAATATATTATAAAAATACATCGATTTTCAGTTCACTGTGTCTAGTTTTAATTAATGTAGCTACGTTCTTGTATATGGATTTAACTATGACATAAATATGAACCCTTTGGTATTAGGTCAAATTTGCCGAATTTTTACGGCACTCCGCGCGCGAATTTTCCATACTAGCTTCTATGAAAACAAAAACGATTATTATCTACGGCGCTCACGCATATGTTGAATTCAGTACCGTTTGCGCTTGCAAACAGTTAGGACGTGTGATTTGGTCGCTCTTCGTCAACCTGTGCCAAAGATTTATAACGCGTACACGGCTTGTACACAGTGTAAGTTTTATGTTGTATGTTACGATAAAATGCAAATTACGTATAAATGATTATTACATAATACTTCTATGATACATTTTAAATGCATAATGTTTTGTAAATTAGTGGATATATTTGTTTATATTCTGTATATTTTCAGATATTAATGGGAAAACGTAAAATTTCCTACAGGCGTCCGGTATTGGGAGCAAAAATGAAAAAAAAATTTATTACGTGCCCTAAACAAAAGGTTTGTAGAAATTTTATAATAGAGAATTATAAAGAATTATTAAATATACTCGTATTTTAGAAGTAATAAATCGGTATTTGGACTTTACTGAGTATTATATTAGGGAGATACATTTTATAATTTCATTGTATACGTAAAGATGTATATTTTTTTTAAATATTATAGGTTTAAGTTTTTTAGATGTATCTGTGCGTTCAATATCGTATTTTATTGAATATTGTAATGATTCTCTTTTAATATTTTATCAACATTTTAAAAACAAAATACTTGCTACTCTGTGTTTGTTTGTGTGCATTTTACAGCCATTTATCGTGGGAACGCTGATTTAGAAAGATGATATAAAATTTGACATGTTTATAGCTTCTGGTAAACGCAGACGTAAAACATAAAACTACAATTCAGGTTGATTTGTAGAGAGAGGGGGCAATTTATGGGGTTTTTATCGTACTCATTATGTGGGATATAAAATGAATGTCGGTAAAATAGGGGTTCAAAAATATTAATATTTTTGAAAAAATTGCAAATTTTTGTTTAAACGTCGAGAAATTATTATTTGACTACTAGAAAATTATTCTATTTCTAATTTTGTAATTTTTTATTAGTTTTTTATTATTGACATTGAGTTGCAAATTTTTCGGATGCAATTCTATTCTATCATTAAAAGAAAATAATCGTCGTAATTGTTGCAGGAACCATACTGTAGACGAAATTGAAAATAATGTTGCAGGGGGCAACATTGAAAGAGAAGGGGTATGTACTAGGGCAGAAAATGTAAATCTGATATAATATTCCCGAGGTAACTGAAAATGTTTTCCACCAATCTGATTAAACCTATTAATTCCACATGATAGTTCCAGGACTAAGCATATAATGAACCAAAGTATAATCTTATGCATTAATTTACAAATATATATATATATATATATGTATATATGCGTGTGTGTATGTGTGCTGTTTCCGGTTTGGTATTTTGGCCGTAATTCCAACTCTGTTTGTAATGTGTCTATTTCAATTCGACAACGTTGAAATTCGTAACATTTAAATTCAACTATTTTAAAAATTATTAACTGAGCTATTGATTGCACACCTAATCAGAATTTTTTCGTGCGTAAACTTAGAGATTTCTCACAAGTAACTTTACAATTAATTTGCAGATACCTTTAAATCTCATTCTTGAAATGGAAGAGGAAACAGCAGGAAATGGTATTGTGATTGAAGGCAGGAGAATAGTTAATTTTATGCATTTTTTCAATCTTATGAAAAACATTTCTACACATGGAAATATGGATTGTAATTTAGGTTATATTCAAATCATTTCAGAAAGTCGTGTTGGACTAATTTCAAATTTCGTTTTGATATGTCGCATGTGTGGAGAGAAATTAATTTTGAGTACGGATGAAATGAAAGGTATTGGTATAGACATAAATCACGCTGCTGTATCTACTATTACTGCTGCTTTAGAAATTCCGGCTATATGTGCAAAATTGTATGTATCTGTACACGACACTGTGTGTGAGTGGTGGGAGAAGACCGCGGCACATAGTATGTCAGAAGCTGCCAAGCAAGAAGCGAATTATGCAATATCTATTGGTAATGTTAATAAGCATGGAACACCTATTATCACAGTAGTTGCTGACGGATGTTGGTCAAAAAGGTCATATCGAACCAACTATTCCGCTTTATCCGGTGCAGCTGTTATTGTAGGTCATAAATTTGGAAAGGTTTTATATTTAGGAATAAAAAATAAATATTGCATGATTTGCGCTCGTTCTGCTAATAAGAATGTGGAGCCTCCAGAGCATTTTTGCTATAAAAACTATTCAGGTTCATCTACCGCGATGGAATCTACTACAATTTTGGAGGGGTTTAATAGTTCTCTTAAAGAATACGGTCTCATATATGAAAAAATAATAGCTGACGGAGATTCCAGTACATATAAAAAAATTCTTGATTCGCGACCATATGGTGATTTTATTGTTGAAAAAATTGAATGTAAAAACCATCTATTACGAAATTACTGTAAGGCATTATTAAATATTTCAACCGATACGCAATATCCTAGTGAACTACGTAAATTTGTAAAAGATCGGTATTTACGTTTAAGAAAGGGTGTAGAATGTGCAATCATAGTCATAGATATTGGGGTGAGCAAAATTTACAACTTCACGAAAAAATTTCACAACTTGCTGAAGATATCCTGAACGGTCCACATCACGTATTTGGTAACCATGTAAATTGTGCCTCTTATTTTTGTTCACAAGAAAGTAGACGCGTTAATGAAGTAAATTTAGTTAATAACTTGAAAGTATCAGGTGTACTAACAAAATTAGAAGATTTAAGTAGTAAATTGTCTCGACAATCTCGTAGTTTAATTTATAATGTAACGAGTAATATAGTAGAAAGCTATAATTCTCAGGTTGCCAAATTCGTAGGAGGTAAAAGAATAAATTATTCTCTTCGACGTTCTTATGGCGGGCGATGTGCTGGTGGTCTTGTGTCTTTTAATACGGGAGCACTTCATTCCGTTACTCATGAAGTTATATTCGGCATAAAAGCCAATTCTTTAATATCGCGAGTGGAGAAATCTAGATTACACAAAGTTGACAAAAATATTAAAAAGAAGAAATTTACTCACACTACCTCTGTATCTAACGATCCCCACTATGGGCCACAATGCCAACAACCTGACTTGAGCTCTGAATGTTTTGAACAGGCGAAGTCAGATTTTATGGCTAAATTGTCGTTTACAGATCTCCAGCGCCAGCAACTAGAGAGGAATACGATTTTGCAGAGTAGTAGTGGTGACTGGTTGAGCATACGTAGAAAGCTTTTAACGTCTTCGTGGTTCGGGAAGGTTTGTAAGAGAGGAAAGGCTACCAGTTGTGCGCCTCTAGTCAAATCCATACTTTATGGCAAATGTTTGAATAATATTCCATCCATAAGGTATGGTAAAGATAACGAACAAATCGCAATTAGACAATGAGTGTCCAAGAAGATAAAATAATCGAGAAGTGCGGTTTGTTCATAGATGACACATATTATTTTCTGGGAGCATCGCCAGACGGTAAATACGCAGAAGGAATTGTGGAGGTTAAATGTCCTTTCATTTTTTCCAAACTTGAGGTAGTTGATGCCATGAAAAAACACTCTTTTTGGAAATTAGATAAAGAAAACAATTTCATAATTAATAAAAACCATGACTGGTATTTTCAAATTCAAGAACAGTTGCATATTACCAAAAGTCACATTTGCCTGTTTGCCGTCTGGATTGGCGAGAGGACACCACTTAAAGTCTATCGGATTGAAAGAGACGACCAATTTTGGAAAGATAAAATGGAACAAAAGCTGATCGAATTTTATAATAATTGTTTACTTCCAGAATTGGTAGATCCGCGCATCCCAAGGTCTATGGATATTCGGAATCCTCCATATATCTTACGTGCTATGGAAGAAAAGAGTAAACAAACATGTTAGATGAGGCCGACTGATGATAGTTTAAGTTCTTGTTAGATGTCTTTGATTGTATTCTGCGTTATTTTTTATCTATGATAACGGTTTGGGTTTGCATATATATATATATATATATATATATATATATATATATATATATATATATATATATATATATGTGTGTGTGTGTGTATGTGTGTGTGTGTGTACCGGACTGGAATCATTGCTGGATAGATAACAAATTATTCAGAATAATGAATGATAACCATGCGACTTGCATAGAAGGATGTCCATACATATCTTATTTTAATAAGTGCTTACGATCTTGGTCACTGTATTATTTTTATAATGTTATATTTTTAAATTGTTTTTCTTATTTTTTTGTACCAAATAATAAAATAGGTCTTTTATATTATTGCAAATTTCAAAAATTTAAATTACGATTAGAATTATAATTGTACATGTAGTCTATAAAACATTAATGTACATTAATTTTGATCTAAAATTGTCTTATAGCTATAAATTGTTCGTTAATTTTTTGGTATTCTGGAAGCAATGTTGCGTTTCCTAGTGAATTTTCAAGAAACCACGTATTCGTAAATCTTAAATTAAAAATATTTATAATATTGGATTTGATTTCGTATTATTATTCGTAGCTTAAAAAAATTAACCGCTTGTCAGTGAAAGCCAAGATAAGAAACATATTAAACCTTGCTTTTTCTTGCCACTTTTTTCTTCTTTAATTTATGTAAATTTCTGAAATGAATTAAATGTTTTAGAAAATTTAGGACATATGGTATTATTAAAAGTATCTAAATATAAAGTTTAAATGTTGAAACATAGATATGATATACATATGGGATGTAATTATAAAATATTTTAGATTTAACAAACTTACATTGGGTAAAATTGAAAAATTACTGAAATAATATTTTAATCAATTATAACATATTAAGACGTTTGTTATCCAACTGATTCACGGAATATCGTAATGGAGACATTATATAGGCTTTTTCATTTTTAATAATTTTATAAAGTATATTTATTTTAAACCTTTACGGGTTTTAATTTTTTTTCTTATTTACAAATAAATTTTCTTTAAGTTTTCTTTTATACGTAGTTTTATTATTTTAACATTACTTCGTATTGTATAACATTAATTTATATTAGATGTCCCTAAGACTTCGTTTGCGTGTAATTATGATTTCTTTCCTTTAGACATAGCTCGTGGGTATACAATATTAGCACAAAAATCCTAAAAAAAGTTTTTTTACTGCTATTATCATTCTATACGGTAAATTAGTCACTCCTTTAAAAATGGGATAGTGCAATTATTTTATCATAATTTGCACAAAGTTTTTTTAGGGATTTTATTCTTATCTTAGTCTACGCTTGCCATACTAATTTACAAAAAGATTATACATAAAAAATAGTTACACAAAATATGTGCAACATTTTGTTCATTTTGGAATTCCCCAAATTCAGTCAAAAACCGACCTAAATCATATCCAAGGTTAAATCGTATTCCGTATCAAGAGATTTACAAAGAAATTATAACACAGAAATCAAGCTCAGATTTACTTTAATAATTAGTCTAAAAAGCGTCTCAATCGATCCCATTGTGCCGAGTGCGTTCGTGTAACGCACACTACTAAGAGTCACACAGCACGGCCGGGGCCGGCGCATGCGCGTGTGTAGTAGTAGAAAACCAAATATTTCATAGCATACATCCGACCCTTAATATTCGTAATAATAGATAATTTAGTCGAAAAATATAAATTGAAAAACGCTCAAAGTAATTACTATCCCACAGAACAAAGAATTTTCCTGAAATAATCTTGCCAAATATATAAAAAAGGATTCCTAAATTAGCAATACTTTTTAATAGACTACAACTCATAATTTCCATTCACTATGTGTAATAAAACTACATTTGCACATGTTTCTTATAATCTATGCGTATATAGATTAAATATGTTTCCAAAAATAATGATTTAAAATCCAAAAAAAATTATTTTTGAAATTATCCGTTAGGCTGCTCGTCTATTTGTTTGTGTGTTTGAGAAGTCGTTTCATGGGAATCGATTCACTAAATCAGAAAATATGCAAATTTCATATTTTAAAAAATTAATTTATGTCGATTAGCAAAATAACACCAAATAAATACCTTGCTGTAGCAATCTCGACTCGACGCGTAGCAATTACATTACATGGTGTATCTATGTATATAAATAGATGGCGCTTAAATCGCGAAAGAAAGTTTTCGCCATGACCTACATTGGCGAATTAAAGGTGGCTGTAGATCAAATTTGAATTGATGTAGGAGAAATAGGTGCTTGAGTAAGTAACTATATGCCTGTGTCTGTGTCTCTCTACACGTGAGCGCAGATAACTTTGTCTGCCGTGTTCGTGCATAAAAATATTGTTGTGTGTATGCGTTATACGCTTAATTTATGTAAAATTATTTTGTTGTCATAATTTATAATTCAATTCCTATAGAAGGTTTAGTATTGAGCTTGTATAAATTTACTCCTTACTTATTTTGCTGTGCATACACAAAATAAAACTGCAGAATTTGTGACTGTAAATTGAAATTATTTAAGAAATAATTATTTAAGGAAAAAGAACAAAAGTAAAAGAATACAAAAATATTGTTTTTAAATTGAGTATCGTTTGGATGTTTTTTAATTTATACGCCCATCACGCAAGAACGGATTTCGAAAAAGCTTTCGCTGCAGGCTGGAAGCATTCTCTTGTGACTGGAGCAATATTTACGATTATTTTATAGCAACCAACTAAAAAGCAGATATGGTTATTTGTTGTTTCAATAAAAACTACTTTATAATTATCAAAATGGGCTATGTTGCGTCTATTAACCTTACTGTAAACTTAATAATATTAGCTAAATATCGGCACGCGAACAAAACGAAGAGCACGGCTAGGTTTACGATAATACATAATGTAATTTATTTGCTAATTATATTATATTATATTATATTCGTATTTAAGTTTTAAATGGTGATAATTGCTTATATTCCCAATCTTCCCAATATTTTTGAGTGCATTTTAAAGTAAACATCTCTAATGACGGTAACCCATTTTATAGAGTTTAAATATTCACGCGTTTTTATTAGATGTACCAGAAAAATGTTCGTTCCATGAATATACGTTTAGTATTATGAATTAAAATTAAATGAGAAAGAAATACGGAAAAACCTTTTATGAACATTTTTATCTAATAGCAGCGCTAACCAGACTAGTAGAATGGTTCGCGAACCGCCTGTCTGATATTTTCCACTTTAAAGAAATGTCTTACAAATTATATTTGAAGACCATTTGTCTCAATTGAGATTACTGTAGCAGCGATATACCTAACGCACAGAAATACTAAGAAAATTGGAAATAATTGCTGGAAAGCATTAAATGAATTATCCGAAAAATAAATCTTTTACAAATTTAAAAGACGTTCTTAAGCAATACGCAAATATTTTACCCAAAGGAGATATATTTTTATATTAAGTCTGAATACACTGGTGCGCCTCACAAACCATCACGCTACGAGTACAATCAAAACAACGCCGAGTGTTACCTGGTGCTCGATGAGTACGTTAATCAATTTAAATTTAAAAAATACAATAGTTGTCTCAATTATAAGCTGTTTTAAATGCAATTTATGTTATTAATAATTAAGGTAAAATTCGAATGGCCGACTTTAATATTGATAATAATAAGTCAATTACATTAGAAATGTCGTTTGTGTAAGAAGACCAAATCATCAAGATTTAAAAAATTATAAATTCTAATTGTATTCAATAAAAGAAGCCCAAAACTATAAGCTGTCAAAGATTTGTCTGTTTTTCCAGTCTCTTAAAGACAGCTTAAAGCTTTAAATGAAAAATTATAATCAGAGTATAATTTTTAGTGCAGTCTTCATGTCGTCTTCGTTCTAGGTACGACAAGCACTGATAATAGACCGGCCCTCTTTACCATTATAACGTACTCCTACACTTCAATTCATCTCTTTCATTAAAGATCCTTCGTCACTTCATCTTCCAATACTAGAATTGTATGGTTTTTACTTTGACACTTTTCAGAAATTTCTCAAACCGACTAAATTATTCCGAATCTTTCCCGGTTTCTTCCTCTTTTAAATTCTCTCATATACCTATGTACATCGTTTTTAGTCAATTTCTATTCATATATCCAATAAAGCCACACGATGACAATATTCCTTTCGTTTTCTTTGCTAAACATTTCATCGAATTTCTAATTCAATCATTAGAATCTGTTTTCACATATATCTTACAATGCGAATATTTGATTTGCTTTCAGTTTACTTACATCCTTACTTATATCCTCACGTTTCTACATAATTTTACTAATAAGCCATTATAAACAAGATTATTATTTAAGGGAATAACCTTTTTGTTAATTTATTTTTTAAATATTCATTATAACTTGTGTTGTCAGTTTTATATATGTTTCTTTCTTTTATTTACCCTTGATAGTAAACAAATGAGATACACAACACATCTACCTACTCTCCAATACTACAACAAATCTACGTATCTTTACCATGATTTACATTCATCCATAAATTTTTTTGTAGAGCGTTGTAAACATATTTACTAACGAAATTTTTTTTTTAAATTATTTTATAATAAAAAATACAGAAAATAATAGTATTTAATAAGATATTCTGCGAAAAGAAAATAAGTTGCGCTATATCCAAATCAAGAAAATGTTTTAGTACAAGCGCAGAACATATGAAGTTCAAATATTCCAAGGCGCATAGTATATGCACCTTTAAATATAATATATATGTTATTATTCCTTTGAATGTACAGAACCCTTGTTAGAAATATTTACCTTCTCCATAAATTAGTTAATAAAAACAAATTTCGTATGACTATCAGAGGCAGTTATTCAGTTGATGAGCATATGTAAGGACATATATATAAAGTATGTCCTTACATATGCTCCTAGTATGTCCTTGGAGCATATGTAAGGACATACTTTATATTTATGTGTGCTAGTATGTCCTTACAGTCGCACGAAAAAATGGTCTAAAATTGACTTCCAGGTTACGCTCCATTCAAGTCAGCCCGGCGTTCTTATCTACAATTTCAGGCATAAGAACGCCGGGCTGATAGAATTAGATTTTCAAAAGAGGCAATAATCATGGCCATTATCATAACTTTTATTTTTTTTTCACTTTGAAGTTTTCATTTTAAAGTACACCTCTAAAAATACCCGTTAGATTAAAAATAGTACAAGGCAACTTGAGAAGGTAACGATTAAACTAAACCATCTATAATCTAGTGAAACTATATAAAAATTTGATGCTATTTGAGACTTAAAGCCAACAGCAATTTAAACTTTTACAATTCATTGACCTAATAAATAATTAGTATATTCAGGAGTTATTAACTAGGCTTTTCTTATCGTTTAATAATTAATAACATAAAAGTGTTTTGGTTAATAATTGTTTCACATTCCAAGTAAATACATGAGATAAATTTTAAAAATTTTGCTATTAGCATTTATATTCATACCTTATGTTTATTTTGCAAGAGTATTTGTGATTTGCATTAAATTTTTTGATTACTATGCGAATAATACACGAAAAGTAAATAAAATTAGAGAGGAAGTCATGACTAATTAATTAAATGCAAACAAAAAATGAGTTTATGAACGTATCCTCATTTGAACGCTATTTTTTTTGAAGCGTTGAGAATATCCAAATAAAATTTATATAGAACTGAGCATTTTTGAAATGGGACCATCGAATCAAGATCAATAGCATAGCAATCCTACGATTTAAAATTTTTTTTCAATTTCACTTTCTTTAAATTAAAGGCAACACTAAAGTATCGCATTAGCAACTTACTCAAATATTACGTTAATAATATCGGTTATAATATCAAAACTAGTTATAATACGATACAAGATTATCTCCATTAATCAGTAATAGTCACGCAAAAATAGTAAAAAAATTACCCATGAATATATCCAATATCAGTAAACATAGATAGGGATGATTTTGGCAACGCAAAGACTCTTCTATAATTGTGTCAAATTTGTTAATGGTTGGATTATTTACTGTCCAAATATTAAATACAGTAGTATGTATTTAAAACTTGTTAAGCATGTCCACTTATAATTTTTGACATTCGGAATCGATATAATACACATATTAGTTTCATTCGTTTAACTAAAACAGTTCAACATTTATGCGACACGAGATTAGACAAAACTACATGTATCATTTTACAGAGTTACACAAAGCAATTAAAACATTGACGCTGACTGTAACAAGAAAGTTACCTCAGTCATCACCATAACGTATAAGTACTGCGAAATAAAAAATTTCAACGTTTTACTGCCTAGTAACGAGAATTTAAGGAAATGATGCGATGATCCAAAGTTTTTGTGTATCATTTTGTTGATCGGCGACATTCATTTTAGAAATGTTTTATCAAATACGCGAGCAATAATTTACAACTTGCCGCAGGTTGAAAACTTAGAGCATTAACTCAGTGTCAAAAAACTTAACTTACAAGTTTATGGGGTCATTTGAGTTAGCGGAACATTTAATCGAGATACATTAATTATTTACACATGAAAAATATAGTTTAAAGTGAAGTTGATCGAATTTTTTTCATGTCTGACTTTTAGTGTTACCTTGTGTAAAAAATATCTTAATGAAATTTACAAGTTTGCTAGTTAATTGAATATCTTAATATTTTTGCAAGTTTATTAACCATTTTTGAAATGAAATGTCGGGTCCTACTTAATTACTGTTATTATTTTTCGTGGAGTATATGTAGAGTAATATTGAATAAAAAATTCTATCAGTGTTTTTTTTTCAGTCAAGATTCTTACATTGTTAATTGCATGACTGACTCAGACTTAATCAAAGGACATACGGACAATTACTCTGACTTTGAATTTAATCAAAAAATGTAGAACATCCGCCGTGGTGATATCGGCAATTCACTGATTTTCTATCGCTTAGCTTAATTTGATCTATTTTATATACTATATATATATATATATATATATATATATATATATATATATATATAATTTACATTTATGCTACCCAAAAACTATTGCTTTATGTTTTATATCCAAATAAACTAACTTATAGAAACTAATTTTACAATAAACAATAGATTTAACAGTGAACAAGAAAAAAGTATACTTAATTACGCCTAAATTAACAAAAAATTCCATGAGGCCGACCCCAGATGTCGTGGAAAGGCGGTTCCAAATATTTTGCGAGCTCGCCGTTTAGGCACATAGGCTTTATGTTTCCTTAACAAAGGGCGTCATTCACAATTGTGAACGAATGTTTTGACCAGGGTTCATTGTACCGAGAATCGTGGTTAGCGGAAAAGTCGCCGTTTATTTGTTGCGTGACAAGCGAATTTGTAATTTGAATACTGGATGTGGTCATTCTCACTGACTTCATCATTAACTGAGAAAATGTTAACGTAGTTAATGTGAAAGTTATTTAAAAATGTAAATAGATATTTATTAATGGCAAATGTAATTAATTATTTTTATCAAAACATTGTAGTTACTAAGAATAATAGTAAGATTTTAAATTTAAATTTTATTTTTGGATGAAAATTATTTATAAAAACAACCCTATTCCCCAAATTTAATATAATTTCTTTTAACTTTTCTTATTTATAACTCTTATCAAAATTTAACTTTAATTATTGACGGAAGAAGCAATAATGAAATATGTACTTAACGCGATGTATTGGTCGTAGATTAATTTGTACATATATTTGGTCGAGTTTCGCTTAATGGTGACACATAAAAAAGAGCAACGTTTGTGTATTTTCTTACACGAGCAGTACGCAAAAAGAAATTAAAATTAATTTTTATAATAAGTCAAAATGAATCTATTCAACTTTAAAAAATTATTAAAAACCATGAAAGTAAATTTGCGGCCGTTGACATATTTCAAAGCTGCTTTTTTCAGAGTTTTGGGCTTATCAGCAAAAATTAAACCATTTTTGCTTGCTTTTTAGTATTTTGTACCATAATAATAGTTACATACAAGATATATATTGCTGTAAGAACTTATTTCTACAGATAATAATATGTTAATAATAAAACAGATAATAATAAAACTACCACATCAATCTACGTTTTTTTATATTAAATATGATTTAGATTTTCATGTTGTAAATAGCTAATAAATTATAAATAATGATTTCTGTTTTTGATGACAGACTATAAATGTCATTATAGTCTGTCATCAATTTAGTGTAAAACCAAATATTAAATTTCTCTGAAATGGTATCCATTTCGGAGAAATTTAATATTTGGTCTTTTAATCTATTTATTTTTTTAAATTTATCTGGAAAGTTATCAGTTTCTAGATAAATTATCTTTATTCCCTTTAGGTCTATTCGATTCGATTAATGAAAATATTTTTTTAATTCAATATTTAATTTTTTTGACCCATTAATCCTTTTTCAATTTATTTAATTTTCATGATCAGTAATTAAAAACTTAAAAATAATATTTCGTATGTGTCAAATTTTATTTGTATCGAGGGTACACTAAAACTATTAACAACTATGTCTTCATTCTATTGTTACCTTGTTTTATTTCATAACTGGTTAGCGAGCAATTTTTAAACGATAGAACACCTATAAACTTGTATTAACTTTTGAGAGGTAAAATTTAATAAACTCATGGTAACTGGAAATCATCGATTGGTGCATTCTCATTCGGTAAATTATAATATTCGTCTTTTGGATGTGCCTTATTTTTGCCGGTTCTTTAGCCAGTTTGGGTCATCCAATCAATGATTATATTTTCAATGTCTTGATTTGCTCGTTCGACACTTCTTGGTTGTCGTTGTGCCTAGGTGTGTCGTGGACCATATTCAGTTCTGACCACATAATTTGAAAGTGTCGAATAATTGATTGCAGAGTTGCCCAAAATTACCTGAATGAAGAATACATGGAGCGCCAAATAAAGGAAACATGTATAGCAGTTGATATGCTACTTCATCTGCCCGTTTCGGAGTGAGAGGCCTCAACCTAAGAAACTTTGTTAAGTGACCTTGGTAAACGAAAAGAAATTATGCTTTCCATCTGGCTGAGATTGTTTTTTAATGAGATTCGTTTGGCATCTATTGTCAAAATGAGATTAAATAAATACGCTTTAAAACAATACGTTCCTTCTCACTTTTTTGTTTCTGCTGACATGGTTCACGTAAATTCAAGTATATTGTTATTTAAACTCTTGTTATATTTTTAAATTGTATATTTATTTCCTTCCACCTACGATATCTTCCTCCATGCCCAGTCGACAAATAAGCGGAATGCAATGTATCAAATATTTCGTCAGCACTCATCAATTTCTTAATACATTTTGAGTACCTGATACTGGTTTCATTAGTTTTTCATTGCTGTGTATAGTCAATATATCTACCTTCGAATGAGCCGGTAATCGCATGACGATTCCTTTTTATTACATGCTTTAATTTGCTTGATATCCTTTTTAATGGAAGCATACCTTTCTTTTCTTAACAAAACATTGTTTTCAAATATTCAATATATTTGGCGCTAATTTTGTAGAAATTAATTATTCACAATTAAATGAAACTACGTGACGCAGTATTATTTCTATTTTCTTTAAGTTCTTTAACGCGACCTTGGTTTCGTTGTATTACATCTTCAGGTGGGCTATTAGCAAAACCCTTTGCTAATATCCCATCTGAAGATATTGTAATGCAACGAAACCTAAGTCGTGGTAAAGAACTTAAAGAAAGTAGAAATAATACTACATCATATAGTTTCATTTAATTGTGAAAACATTGTTTGATTTTGAACCTTCGACGTAAAATTTAGCGAAGCAACAGTTTTTCATTTCATTACGTAACTGCATTTACTTACATTTTACAGGCACAAAACAACATGCATTGGCTACGTAACTCACTACACTGGTATGTTCACACAAGGATAGATTTGGAAACTAAAATAAATCGTTCAATTTTGTAAAGAAAACATAATGAAGAAGAATATATATTTATATATATATATATATATATATATATATATATATATATATATATATAAATATATATACATATATATATATATATATATATATATATATATATATATATATACACATATATATATATATATGTATCTATACATTAGTGTGTGTGTGTGGGAGTGGGTGTGTGTAAATATAATCACGAATCAAATTTTACGGAGTGTTATTGATATCGAATTGGTTTAATTCATTAATTGATAATTACCAAAATCTCAATGCCAAAAATTACTATCATAGGCTTTAATTTTTAACTTCACTTAAATAAGAACTTTCCTGAGTTTTATTTTTTATTCATATAATAATGGGACATTGAAGGTCATAAAAAATATGTATTATTTTTATTTCTAATATTTCGATAATTAAGTCTTAACTTTTTCAAAGTCGAGTCAAAATAATTTTTTTGGTTAATTGGGACAACCGATTCTCTCAATTAGCCTGGGATTTTTTTATATTTATGTCATTACATATGCTCACCAACTGAATAACTACCTCTGATAGTCATACGACATTTGTTTTTTTAGCTATTTTATGAGGAAGGTAAATATTCCTAACAAGAGTTCCGTACCTTTAAAGGAAAAAATAAATATTTATAGCATCACTTTCGCATTCCGTCCATTTTTTTGACTTTTAAAAGCGTTTTGGTCAAAAATAATTTCTCTAAAAAATAAAAATTTGGCATAGTAATGATTCTAATCCTTATTAATGGAAATCCATGAAATATTTCTTATCAAACATTCAAGAATTTTTCCAAATTTAATCAAGACAATTAAAGAGGAAATAAGTGTTACCCTGCTTCCACCCCCGTCTCCTCGAGTCATAAATATAAAAAAATTGAAATGGAAGAAATTTAATTAACTTTTATAGAAAAATATTGAATCGACAAAATTCAAGAGATTTTTACGCCTATAAATGCAATATTAATCAAAACATTGTTGAAAAGCTGTAATAATATTTGTATAATACTTTAACATATATTTTATATTTAAGGGTGCATACATTATGGGCCCTGAAATATTTGAACTTCATGTATTCTGCGTTTGTACTAAAACATTTTCTTGAATTCGATATAGCGCAATTTATTTTCATTTCGCAGAATATCGTATTAAACACTATTATTTCCTGTATTTTTCATTATAAAATAATTTTTTTTAAATAAATAATAAATTTATAAGTAAATATGTTTACAATATCATGTAAAAAAATTTACGTATGAATGTAAACCATGGTAAAGATACGTAGAATTGTTGTAATGTTAGCGAGTAGGTAGACGTGTTGTGTATATCATTTGTTTACTATCAAGGGTAAATAAAGGAAAGAAACATATATAAAACTGACAGCACAAATTATACTGCATATTTTAAAAAAGGTTATTAACAGAGAGGTTATTTCCTTCATTAATAACATTTTGTTTATAATGAATTTATAATAATATATTACTGAAAATGTCCACAAAAAACTTCAATATTAGAAACTAATATAGAATCTTCAAAATTTGGCATAGTGGTAAAGTATGTTAACTCACATATATCTCAATAAGTAACATTCGAAAATGTTCACGCAAAAATTATAGAAGGATAAATAATATACTGAAAGAAGCAAATTAAAACAATCTACAACTGTTTTCTTTGTAGAAGATAGTTCTAGAGACATTGTTGAAAAGTTTGCAGAAAGTGTCTCTTCTCCACCTCCGAAATTACTGAAGTTAAAATTATAAAAACTTGTTGGAATCTAAAGCTACATTGATTTTTGATGAAACCCATTTTATATATCCTTAAAACACGCTTATGATTTTTTTCAATAGTACCGAAAATATGTCACAAGTTCATAAATTTTTAGTTGTTTGATGTAAAATGAATATAAAGAAAAGCTATTTTAAACTTTGAATGTAACGTATACGAGTAAATATGTGCAAAATTATTGAAAGATCTATTTTACCTAACGCGATTAATCCGAGTGCCTTATTAAGAATTCTAAACTTTCGAGACGAAGTCACTAACAACGACTTACCAGCACTAAGTGCAATTAAATTAGATTAACCTTTCATACGTCCTTCATTAATGATCATTATTCGTTCGGCCTTTGATTTGCATTATAATAAGTTTTTGTTGGATTCACGAGTCAAAGATCGCTTCTTTTAAGACTTCAGATGTCAATTGTTTGTCAGACAAATGACCTTTACTTTATTATGAAATTAAATCCAATTTTGTATTAAACCCTTTTTTACGTTCAATTAAATAATTTTATAACTATAGCGATTTATCGGGAATGTTCGTTAGTCAATTCCATAAAATTTAATTAAAGAAAGTAAAAAAAAATGTCAATTAACTATCAGTACTTTTAGTCTTGTGACTATCGAATTAAATGTCAATTACTTTTAGAAATTAATTAAATTAAAAAGTAACCTAAGAAATTATGTCAATGAAATGTCCGCACTAATTTAAAAATTGAGACACGTACTATGATCCGATATTTAAAAAGGTTAATATTTTCCTTATTAATCCATTTGCAATGCGATTTTTAACACTTAATAAATCGTTCCGTTTTACTAGCATTCTAGAGAGGTTATGCCTTTTATTAATGGAATTTCAGTATTAGAATTAAAAAAAGTGCTTTCAAGAAAACTTGTTCAACTTGTGTAATTAAAAAGACAGTAAAAGCGTATTATGCGTAGGCGCCCATTATTCAATGTAAAGAGCAAATCGTATTTGGAACTATTGAATTTTTTATTTAATTCACTAACTTTTTTAATTAAGTTTGCCTTAATTAAATTTAACTGTTCTAATTATATTCATGCTGCTGGATGAATAGAACATGTATTTTATTATTATTAGTATCTTCCGTATTTTGGCCATTATACGATGTTGATATGAGATTAATTTATATAAATTGTCATATTTTCTAACATTGTTAACTCGTCCAATATTTCAGTTTTAAAGTAAATAAATTGTATTTTTGCGTGAATTTTGCAAATGGAATTTCAGAATAAAATTATCATATCTAAACTTCTGTCTATCTACCTATCTGCGAGAGCGTCCCTACAATTCACCATATATATTGTCCACATTTTACATATGTAGGGTTTAATTAAACTTCATGCTAATATAAATAAATAAATTATGACTTTTGATATATTCTCCTGTAGACCAAATATCACGGGATAGAAATAACAATGTACTCAAAATTTTCATTTTCACAAAAAAATTCACTAAATTTATATTATTTGGATCAAATCCGTCAATCTATCTACTCACCTCTGAATCTGTTCACAAACGTGTAATATAATAAATGTCAAAAGTATTAAGTTCGTATTTCAATGTAAGATTATTTCAGTTACTGCAAAATTGTTAGTTTAAAAATAAGGAGTTCGATTAAAAAAGAATATTTTTCTTCGTGTATGGTGATGAAAGAAGAACATAGTGTGGGTTCGCTTCATAGTATTTAAGAATAAAATAATTAATTTAAAAAGTAATTAAAATAAGAAAAATAAGGAAATTGTTTTTAATTATGCGCACTGCTTTGTGAAATGAAAATGCAGCTAGTTGAAAGATAATTTGAAAATGTTTGTGTCCATTATGTACGATTACCAGTAACGTGAAACGACATATAGAATTCTCTTAAGTAATTCAATGCCTATAGATAATTTTTTTATGTAAATATATTCCAAAATAATTTCTTCATTAAAATAAAATTTAATCCATATATAACTAGTGGATAATTTTGCCTTTGTTATTGTCTTTTGTCCGTAACGACCATGAATGTTTAAACGTGGGTGGGTATTCAGTCAGCCTGATCCATAAATTTAAAGTTGCTTAGCGAGTGATGGAATGAACTATGCTCGGAATATCTGTGAAAGAAAAAAATATCTCGGGAAGTCAAAATGGCTGACACAGTACTTGACATGAGCCAACTGAAGTGGCAATGGACAGGTAGTATTTTTTAAACAACTGACAACAGATGGAATAAACAGGTTCTTGAATGAAGACAATACAATATTTCCATTATTAAGAATAAATTATCCACTTTCTGTGTACATATACGCGAATACCTACGTTCAGCCTCTTAGTCCTCACAGGTTGATTTTATTTAATGACCAGAAAAAGTAAGTTTTACGTTCACCTCCATAACACGGTGGAGCCTATAATATTTTTGCCATAGTTAGAGTATAAAAGAGAGACAGAAAAATAAAAGAAACAGACTCACTTTCCAGTTTATTAACATATAATTAGGTTTTAGGACATGTTTTAAAATTAATCGTCTGTCAGTATATTCAATGTTTATTTAAAAGCCCCTAAGAAAATTACGCTTCAATATAAAAATAATAATATCAGCCAAAAATCAAGTGATACTAATAATTTTAATAAAAACGTTTTCAGTAACTAATAATACAGGATAACATAAAACTAAAAGTTTGATAAAGCTGTAATATTACTTAATTAATTTTACTTAATTTTAATTAATTTTATTTTTTGTTAAAGAAAAATGAATTTTTTTTCTATCAATGAATTTTTAAGCTGGGCTTTCTCCTTCATTCGATTAAAATAAGAGTTCTGCACAGTGAACGGCGGGTTAGAACAACTTACTAAGTAAATATTCTTGAATCGCGACACTATTTTTGGGTCGTTCTTTGACTAAAATTTTTTTTTATTTTTTAAATGTGAAATAAGATAATCAAGATGTCCATGTACACACACACACTCATGACATTGACTTGATCTAATCAATGGTAATACGCTCGCCCTCGCGGCCGTTTCCGTTCGACTTTGCCAACTATCAAAATGTTTCCAGGTTATCTAGATTTCAACGTGTTACATGGCCGAAGTATCGAAATACGTTTTACGAAGAAATCGTTCATAGTCTTGTTGTAATTCTCAATATGTCAAGAGCAGCTGCCTGAGGTATATGCAGCATCCGTCGTCAGCACCCCATCTTTAGAGCGTCTACCTTTTTCTCTTCGAGGAGCAATCTATCCTAGATCCAAGGATTGAGGAAGACGGAGAAAGTGAGGATTTGGACCAGTTCATCTATATACAGGTATTTATTAATTGATACAACAAAATTTTTTTTAATCCCTCTAAATTACAACACGAAAATAATGAATATATATTTTTTTTCATTTTGACCTTTATTGCAGAGAAACAATTTAGTTTACAATAACAAAATCATTTTTATTTTCAATATTTTCCGTACCATAATAATATTCAAACATTTTACTGACATAAACAGAACCCTCATGGAACTCAAGAACCCCACTTTCGAAGTCACTTAATTTTTTTTTGCGAAATAATAACGTTCAATATTTGAAGCCGAATAAGTGTTAACCGCATCGCACGGTGGTACATAGTCCTAAGGCGAGCGGTAAAAAAATAAATAATTTGAAGATAATTGTGAAACCGACACAAATAATTTTTTTTTAAAATATGAAATCCTAATAATTTATCACACAGGGTTTCATGAATCGACAAATACCTTGACGAAGCTGTTTTGGGCAAATAAACGTATTTTCTATTTAATAATACGCAAATAACAAACTCATAATAATTATGTAAAATATCAAACCATTGGCAGACAACTAAGGTTTATAAAAATATTATATATTACATTATAATTCATAATATTTTAAAAAATCATACTATTTTCTAAAAATTATGTTATAACATCATGTCCATTTCCTAACTCGGTTTAGTCATCTATTTGAAAATTATTTTCCTTAAATTAGAAGAAATGGACTTAATGTCAAAATTTTAACAAGTTATGCCCTTTATTCTTTTAGTAACTTTTCTAATGATTTTATTGTTATGGAAAGTTACTAATAATAAGTTCAAGGAAATGCAAATTATAATAAGTTTTAAAACATGAAACCGTACGCTTAAGAAACAATATTTCCTTGGTAAATCACAGCACTTATAGCAATTTATTTGAGACTAACCACAAACTAATAAAATTTATTTGCACAAAACCGTTCACAAACAAGAATGTGGCAAAAAATGTATCAAATAATCAGTAACGATAACGATGTAATAAACGATAGAACAATGCATATCGATTAAAAATATTTTTAATTTTATTAATTAAAATTTTTGGAATTCTTTGATTTCAATCCATTTAGATCATTGAGATTTACATAGATTACATAGATTTTTTATTGCTCTATATTTTACGTTTAATGATTAATATTCGAAACTAATATTTAAAAAAAACGTAAATTCATTTTGTTAAAGGTAAAAATTGCAAGCTGGTCAATAAGCCTTTTGAAATATTAATAATTTGACATAGTAAACAATTTCATTGAATTTTTAAAAATAAAATGGCAAGATTTTTATTCCGCTTGCATCAATATATTGATCTGTCCAAAAATGTAGTTTCTACATTAAATCAATTAGTATCACTGAATCCATTTATTGTCCAAAAGGTTATTAACTCTCATTCTAATCATATTTTCCTCATTTTTTTTCGTCTTGCGAATATTTTATTCTACAATTAAGACTTAATTAAATGAAATTAGAAGTAAACAGTTATTCACATTCTTAAGGAACAAAATGGCTTATTTTATTTACTTATGATCTTGTACTGTATAATTTACGAGAAAGCTCTAGACTTGAGTTCATTGATATCAACACTTGATAGTAAATGACACTTAAAAAATTGCGGCTTTTATCCTAATGTTCAAAGAGATTACCCAATTTACGTTTCATTATGGGAATATCAATCCAGAAACAAAATTCAATGAAACGTAATTTTTGCAGGAAACTTCCTTACCGTTTAGTAAATTGTTAACGCACTGAAATATTAGCACAGTAGAAAAATTATTAAAATATTTATCTCAAAACTAAGCAATAAAAAGAATTATTAAAAGTTTAGGTTTGGAATTTAGATATTTAAAGTTAATTATTCAAGGAGTGTTTTCATTTAAACATGTTATGTTCAGAAGTTCTATATGTTATATTCAGAAGTTCCATAACTGCTTAACATAGTTAAAGTTTGTGCTATATCATTCTAATAGGTTAAACGAATTTAGTTCAAAAAGGGAAATACAAGTTTCGAAAAGGGAAATACAAGCATCTCACCATCATCCCGTAGATACATAAAATTAATTACTTAGATTTAATCGGATACCTAAATTGAAATAATTCATTTAAGCTTTTAATAACATTGATATCATTATTAAGAGTTTTACTCAAGAGTTACCGAATAACTAGTAAATTACTTTGCAAATATTTTTTTAATAACTCCGCTTTTAAGATAATATAATTTTATTGTGACGAGAAACGGCAATTTCACAAAAAAATACACATTATGTGCTTAAGAAAAAAATATAAAATTACTAAATTACCATAACGATAACACTTATAAACCTCTCGTTAGTGTTGTACAACTTATGACAAATTTTTAGCCATAGAATAAAAATTACTTTCAATTTTGGTTATTCAGCATTTTTTCTTTGAAACTTGGGTTTTTTATTTTTATTATAAATAAATATCGATTTAAACCCTAACTGATGAACTATCTTCAATAATCTCTACCTTATTCCTGCTGGAGTAAAATTTATTACCTTCTACATTCCACAATATGTATATGGCTATGTATGTAAATATCTTTAGGTATATAAAATAGCGCCTGACATTTATAAAAATATTTTTTTATTTTTAATGTTTTTTATACTCTCTTAACAGATTTTTCGTATTTTCCTTATTTTTCTTTTACACACTCTTCATGAGTATAAACACAATTGGATTTCAATTTGGTTTCATAAATGAAATATTTGCTCTGCTCTGTAGACATACTGTAGGTGTGTTATGATGTATTATTTCTTTGAGAATGTCCTTGTTTGTTTTATACCGATATAATCTATTTTTATTGCTCAAAAGGGAAGAAATTCTTCACAATGAAATTTGACCTACGCGTGGTAATAATTTACTATTTATGTCGCTACCAATTTTATTTCGACTTTTATAATACTTTATGATTACAATTAACGAAGTATTCATTTTAAAATTAGTAACAAATATTATATTTCACTTTACATTACACACTGTGCCGTTAGTAATATCAACTGTTTAAAAATTATATTTGATACATATTTCTCAGCTAATATAGTATTATGGCGAATTTGGATACATTTTTCAATTCCTCTTTTAGACAACTCAGTTACAGTAAACATAGTTGATCGCAATTACCTTCGAATAAGACACGGTTTACTACGGAAGTATATATTTAATATTAACAAGCCCACTTGAGCAAACAGAGCATCAAATTTTCACGCTCACTAAGTTTAACATGCCTAACATGTGCTGTTACATGAACGCACCTCATTACCACTTCCTTGATCCACAGTACTTATTTAATTAATTGGGAGATTGTGTTTCGTTAGTTGGTGTTAATTAAGATACTTCTATGTACTTTATTGTTTCTTGTTATGTATTTGTTTATAGCTAATATATATTTGTTTAAGTACTTTCTAGTAAATTATTAGTTATCTTAAATAAGATAGCGCATGGTGTCTTTTTAATGTCGGATGTATTATAAAACTATCCCAATGAAAGCTGAAGTATTTAAGAAAAGTTATTATCATCAGTAATATTTCAGATACAATAACATTTAAAACTCATAATGATATAAATTTTGTCTATTAAAAAAATGAATAATTCATGGAATGACCAAGGCAATAAAAATTGTTGGTATTTTATATCCAGCGTCATAAAAGTATTCAGACCAGTGTTCACGAATTATTTTCGTATACTTAGGAAATAAGCTATATACTACTTATTTGTTTATTATATTTTTAACATTATACAACTAAACATTCAAACTATTGAACTATTTCTTATAGGGACACCACTTTATTATTTTTTTTTTCAAAAAATATAAACGCCTTTTCGGTTTACAGTTTGGCAAAACTGGCACGGTGAAAGTAGATATTTTATTTAAATACATTTATTATTATCTGTGTTACGTAGCTAAGATAACCACCTAGTGGTAACCGTAAGCAGCAGTAATGTAAAATGAATACATAAATATTCAATCCAATCTTCATGTAAATTTTCTAATTTTTGAAAGTTAACCTAAAAATGTTTTGACAGCTTCCATATTTACGATTTACAAAAAATAATTGAAAAACTGTGTATTTTATCTTACAATTTAATTGAGCTTAACATTTTATTATGCAAATTAATAGTCACTTAAAATTTAATTATGAAAGGGTTTAATTTAAACATACATACAAATATTTGTAAATATTTCAATATACTGCTAACTATACTATACTGATAACCTTGAATGTTTTCATATTCTAAGTGTCACATAGCAAATTTGACCAGCAATTAACAGGTTCTATTTTATTTTTTTTCATGACAGGTTATATTAAACTCAAATAGTTCTGGTGGTACATTACCTTCATGATTCAGATATCTACACCTGTACACACACACACACACACACACAAACACGCGTGCGCGCACACTTGCACCCGCACGCGCACACGCACGCGCACGCGCACGCGCACGCGCACACGCACGCGCACCTGCGCGCGCCCGCTTGTATATATATTTATTAAATACATTTATAGTTAATTTAAAAAAAGGTACATAAGTTTAGGGAAGCAAATTGTCAAATTTCACTAGTTTAATTTTTTATTTCCTATAGTTATGGAAAATAGCCATGATGATTCCATACTTAAAATATTTATTGTTTCAATGTTCCTTTTACTTGTGACAGATCGAGCCTCTTTCTCAAATTAATTTCTAAAATAGTCGAACTGAGGGGAGCAGAGGAAGTATGGCTTGTCATATTTAGGACTATCTTTGTCCACAGTTTTATTCACTTTAGAAAATGTTATTAAATTAGCTGTAAGATTAGTATACATAACGAAACCTGTAATAAGTAAACTTTTTCAAGTTATTATGTTTTTACTGAAATTGCAAAATCTATACCTTTCTTTTTAGTCGAGTGAGGTGAAACAAAGTTCATATGCTACCCCAGGCTCTAAAAATTACAGCATCTATCAATTAAACAATTTAAAAACTATACCACTTAAAGTGACTAAATTTTTCAGGTAAATTTTTGCAAGTATGGAAATTATTATTTATTATTCCTATATTCTTATGTTGTAAGATTTTATCGCTAGTGTTGATCCGAATGACAATATTTTAAAGTATCTAAAATTCAGCTTTCAATATCTGACTGCATTAAAATTACGGAAAGTTGAAGAATACTCACTGATTTAGCTGTTTCAGTGACTCGAATCCGTATAAAACGAACTCCCTTGACGAGTGACAACATCGAGTGATATTACAAACAAATTAACTAATTGTGTTTTTGCGTTTGTTCGCGTGACAATATTATTAAGGTAATTATTAAGAAAATATAATTGAGATTAACATACGTAATTCAATTTAATTTAATAATTATAAATGAAACTTTTCTTTCAATAAATACACTTTCTATTAAAAGACCAAATTACTAGGTCTTCTTTTTAATTGATCGATTACGACAAATTATAGCTTACGTATAAATCCAGACCTAACAGAATCCACCAGTAAAACATCATTACAATTGCTTTAAGTCGCCTAGCGTGTTTCTTGAATAAGTTAATTTAGACCTACATACAAATAAATAATAATTCTAAAATGAATATATTATGTTTTATAATTTTTTAATCAATTACCTGTAGACACGCCAATCCTATATTTTGATTATATGTACAGACAATAAAATAACGATAAAATTTATATAGCCCAATGGATAATCTACAAAAATAATTACATTATTAACATTGACAATAGATTCGAATTTATAACAAACTGAAAAAAGCATAGTAAACTTATAATTAAAGCACAATACATGAAACAAATTAATGTACGAAGACGACCTACAGCGATTTCTACTAATGAGCATGCATTAGTATAGGAAATTGTATTATGTGATTTCAAATACATATAACGCCATGTATTGATGTACGTGGATAAACTATATATTTGTTTAAATGCTACGAGTTAATTTGCAACGTACTTCTTTGTAGTTCTACTAATGCAATGTAATATAATTTTTTACGAGGTAGATCTGGAGATTATTAAATAGATTCAAATAGAGTGAACTAAATTATTCTTGGTGATACTTTGGAGAGTCGAGTAAATCGATTTGTAACGCCCGACACGAACCTTTGTCTTCTTAAATAGAATTAAGGCGGACAACAAATCGGGGTCGATCAGATTATATTGCCATATAACTACTATTAAACTCCTATTATTTATAAAATAGTACATTGTAAATGTATTTTTTTCACGGGTTTTCGGAGTTTTCTCCCTTTTTGCAGGTTTTTAATAAACTGATGTTTTATTTATAGTGATATTTATCGATGTTTATTATGTAGTCATGGAATGTTATGCACAAATTTTATTGTAATCACACAATTCCCTTATGAGGTTCTTTATTCTAAGGTATGAAACATCAATAACCTACATATTATTTACACACAAATTTTGTATTAACTCCTTAAAAAAAAAATATATATATATATATATATATATATATATATATATATATATATGTGTGTGTGTGTATATATATATATATATATATATATATATATATATATATATAACTAGTAACGATTCTGATTTAACCTTATGGTAAGCGCATTGCATTCCGATATTCATAGAATTTGATTTAGTTTTCGTCTCCGAGGGTGACAGTATAGAGTGCAATCAACTTAACGCTACTGAAGAATATAAAGTGATTTTATTTGAAATTTTATTCATTTTGTACGCATATTTATTTTCACTTAAAGTGACCATATCTGATATTGCTGCTATTACTCTTTTCCCAAAGTAATCTTGAATTCTTGAAGGTATAATATGGTAAACCCACGCCACTTTGATTTGATTTGTAGTGAAGTCATAGAAATAGGTTCCGCTGTTTTCCTTTATTCTTTCTATGACATTATTTATAAATGTATTTGGTTGAAAATTGTAATAATTCAAAATGATAATATTTAATTTTGCGACTTGACGTTTTGTCAAATGATTAATAGTTCCAATGTTTTTTTTCTTCTGTATTGCTTTCTAATGTCAAGTGCCAACAACATTGTATTGAATTTCATTGAAATATGGAATAATTTTTGTAAAGTATAGAAGATTCTCAAAGGAATTTCTGTTGCATTCCTTTTTTAAATAATAAAATTGTCCTTTGTTTCAGCCAAATTTTCCACTATACGTCGTTATTCATTTTTCTGTCACTTTTGAGTTGTCAACGGATATGAATAATAACTACATATCCTACCTGCAAAGTTACTTTCAAATATTAAAGTGCAAGTATCTTTAATTGTATATCCAAGCAATAAAGTCCTGTGATGAATAAAGTCCTTTTAAACTATTGAAGTGCGAGGATTTTTAATTATATATCCTAGCAGTAAATTCTGTCAGCAGTTACTTTAAACTCGTAAAAGGCTACGGTAATTATTGTATACTGTAGCTGCAAAATATCAGTTTTTTCGAACTTTTAGAGTGCGTGAATAATTTACACATCTTAGCCGCATGGCCTTGGTAAAACTTTAATTTTAAATCGGACTGTGCTATGGAACATTACTTCGAGAAAGTTCTATATCCTAATTTATAGTATGAGTATAAGGAGAATAATGAGTTGTATATTATAAAAATAAAGAAAGAAACTGGTCCTAATTTTTTTTCGGAAGACACATTTAAAAGGTTTTCTCCAATTTAAATCACATCGTGAATTATCCTGCGGACCAACGACGATCGACCTTTGTATCAGGACCACTTGACGATCAACCTTGAGTCGAGATTCTACATAATGATCTTCAGGGGGCCCATCTGGTGGAGCAGCAGGACTTCGAGAATCATTTTGTTCCCTTAAGGTCAGTGAATGTCAATTTTTCGTACAGATGGCGAATTTTTGTTTGTCCTAAAACAATAAAGAATTGAGATTCATTATTTCATCAAAACTTAATTTAATTGTTAAAATATTAATTTGAATTTAAAAATTAATTATTATTTACAAAGATTAATTTGTTAAATTATTTTTGCTTCATAATTTATTTAATTTGATAATATAATTCACCATTCTATTAAAATATTCTGTCAGATTCGAAATTTTCAGAATTTTTATTTTCCTTATGGCGTTCTGCTATTTACACGCGATTCGCCATAACAGTATTTTTAACGATAAAAAGTACTTCTTTCTGCACTTCTTCCAGTTCCAGCCCATTCTAATCTATAATGATTTCTCAGAAATTTAGCCTAACGATTGCGGTATCATAATTATCCGTTTTATTTTATTTTTCTTGTCTTTCTTCTAATGCTTACAGTAATATTTAGACAATATCGATATATCTGTACAATAATTATTTTGTTCGAGAACGATGGCCTTTCTTGTAAATGTTATGATTCTCTATAAATGTTATGTTCCCTTTTCGTATTTCTTTTTCGTATCTTGGAATCGAACATTGTGAATTGTTATCTATATCTCCTGACAAATCTATTTATATATACCATGTAATCTTTACTACTCTCTTCCACAATTAGTTTTTTTTTCTTTTTGTCGATGGCTCTTAATGATGACTTTTTTTGCTCGCATTAACAAATAATTAGTTATGTTTTTATTCACCTTACAATGACAATTTGGTGCGCAATTAATATTCTGGTTTTATTCGTTCATAATTATAATAAGCTGATCTCATGAAAATCATAACTCTCGGGAGCTTGCTGCTTGCTTGATTACTATTCTTCGTTATATTTTCGTAACTTGTTCGTTCATTTACATGTAGTAGTATGTAGTTTACTATATTAGAGTACATTTGCATTCTCTGTTGAATGATTTATTGGTTTTAAATAGTGTGTGTTCGACTCTAAAAGACAAAAGATTGCAAAACGTTAAGTGTAATTAATAGAGAAGATTTCAACAAAAGAAATATTTCCACAAAAGGAAGGTAGATTGACGGGACCTTGACTAAATTACGAAAAATCATTGTTTTACTATGGTATCCTGGAAATGTCTAATATGGGCATGCATAGTAAAAGTTAATTATTCAAAGTTACATTTAAACGTACGTACATATAGAGAAAATTTCTCTGAGCACAAAACATACGAAAATAGCATATGTGTCTTGCAACACTATTAACCACAATTAAATGAAATTACGTGATGTAGTATTATTTCTACTATCTTTAATTTCTTTACCATGACCTAGGTTTCGTTGTATTACAACATCTTCAGGTGGGATATAAGCAAAGATCTTTGCTTATATCCCACCTGAAGATGTTGTAATACAACGAAACCTACGTCGTGGTAAAGAACTTAAAGATATTAGAAATAATACTACATCATATAGTTTCATTTAATTGTGAAAACATTGTTTGATTTTGAACCTTCGACGTAAAATTTAGCGAAGCAACAGTTTTTCATTTCATTACGTAACTGCATTTACTTACATTTTAGATAAAGATAGTAGAAATAATATTACATCACGTAGTTTCATTTAATTGTGAATAATGAATTTCTACAAAATTAACGCCAAATATATTCAACACTATTAAATTTTGTTAGGTTCATGTTAAAAGTTTTGAGGATAACCTCAAAACTTTTAAAATGAACCTAACAGCAAACTTTTTGGAAATAAAGGTTTCATAGGTATTGGTTTAAATTTAGTACATTGATTTGAAATAATTGACATTACGCGGTGCTACTTAAAATGTCAGTGTGGATCAAATTTTAGTAGATACTCGGACACTGAATCATAGAAGAGTCATAAAACTACTTAACCTTCATAATAAGTTGCTCTTAGATAGTTTTCTATTTAGAGAACTATTTTAATTAAATGCTTACATCTAGCTGTTACTGGGAAACTAACAGTACAGAATACAATCGAGTAAAGATAAATAAGTAAGTATTTATTAATATACACTTTTACTACATACTTACTTTACATAAATAAGAAAACTTTACCTCGATATTAAATGGTGTTCTATAATATATTGACGTAATATGATGCTCTTTAAGCACTACTGAAGCGATACTTGTACTCGAGATTTCACATTTACATGGGCTGAAGATGTATAAAAAATATAAATTAAAAGTTCACGTTCCCAACAAAAACAAATCCTGATGTGACTCTTTTTTAATTTCAATATAAATGTTTAAGTGACTTTATATATCACTGATTAATTACATTCCCCGTGCATCAAATATGAAATAGATTTCCAAAAAGTTTCAACTCAGAAAAAGATAGTTGAATCAATTTAAAAAACATGTCCTGATTTCTATTTTACATACGCATAGACACGAATCTTTTCTTCAAAGTTAGTGCATAAAGAGTCTCCTATTTGGGGTTCCGAAAAAAATATGCTGAAAATGTATCTCAAATTTGGCATCAGTAATTTTTTTACTCAAATTTAAGCATTATACAAATAGAGATATAATTTAAAATGGAATTTGTCGAAGTATAATTTATAATTAAATGTCCAAACATTTATTTTTGAAAATATTTGTCGCTATTTTTGAAGTGATAAAAAATTATGTATATTGAAAAAACATTTAAATACCTAACGAAATATTGAGAATGTGTTTGTACTAAATTGTGACATACAGTATTAATTTTTTTGCAACAGATAAGCTATTTTCATAGTTTAAAAATAATAAACGCTTATTTTTTTAAACGATAAATTTTTAGGACCAAATTTTAAGGCCGAATTACATGAAATACAAATTTTTGTAGTAATTCCTTTCAATTGAAAAAAGATCTTAAGTTTTAATTTAACCACCATTTATTTCAAATTAATAACTCCAGTTATCAAAAGTTCTACTACAATTTTTACATATAATTTGAAACTAATATGAGGTTTAGAACACAAGACAAATCCAATAAATAAAACATACATAGACTACATTTACAACTTGTGAACATGTAACAAAAAATATATTTACTCTATATACATAATATAATAGTATTGACTACTATCTAGAAAGAGCATACATCTATTTTACACTAATATTCTAGAGACTTATGGCTACTAAAGCACGAGTCAAATATATTGCACTCATTATTATAATAAAGATTAATTTGGAAAATAAAAAAAAAAGGTAGATATGAGAACAAATATACATTTTTCGGATAAAAACAATGTGTATTAATATTTAAAATATTTCTGTTTCATAATACAATAATGCATTATTGAGCAAATTTCTGATTTCTAGGTTGAAATCATAAAAAACTACCAGCTGGCTATATTTTCTTTATTTCGGTATTTTTTGTAGCTGTGACCGACATATACTTTTCAACATCGATCTTATTTTACTGGTGCACATAAAATAAAATTTACATTTTATTCATCATCACATTTGATTACACAGGATAAAATTAAACTCTTTTTTTTCCAAATTGCAATAATAAAAATTTACACACACACACATGCACACACACACACACACACACACACACACACACACACACATATATATATATATATATATATATATATTGATTATTTAATACGGAAGATAAAAAATAGACCTTTATCTACAATAAAATCAATATCATTCTACATGTTGAACAAAATGAAAACTGCGTATGAAATAAATATAAGTAATGTAGATACAAGAGAAACAGAAAGGTAGTTAATAATCAATGACGACTTCATGGAAGTGATTAAGAAAAAAAGTTAGGTGAATACAGTTAAGGTGAGATTGTCGCCACGACTATATTTATTTATAACACCTAATAAATGTTTGTTATTGTCTGTTACTGTTTTCTTTAAATGGATATACTTTATATAAATGTAATATGTAAATTGTAAATATCTTTCGGCGACAAGTGAAAGTTCAAAAAATTCAAGAATTTTATAAAAAAAGTTATTCAATGAGCGTCAGAAAATCTCACACTAACTGACTGCTTCGGCTCAAAAAAGATAAACCAAAAAGCAGTGTGATTGAAATAAAAAATGAGTGTCATGTTATTATCATTACTTTGGATATTTTATTTTAGTTTCTTTTCGTTTTGTTGGTTGATTTGGTTTAATAATTTTTTTATAGTTTTATTACGTTAGTAAAAAAACGTAAAGTCGTCATTATACGAAGGTGACATTACTTACATAACGATGTATATACGTAATCTCGCGTTTTGTTAATAATGATTGAGTATAAAATAGTAATGCTCATGTATCATTAAATATTTATATAGTAAGAAATAATAATGCGGTAATTAAATAACAATGAAATATAAAAAAAGAACCTCTGAAAACGTAGGAATAAATATATAACTATGAATATGAAATTATTTGACTAAGTTGAACATAGAGAAAGAGAGAGATATACAAAGATATTTATTTAAAAAAATTAAGTAGAAATGAAAGCAAATAATATAATTTTATAAAACTAGTTTTAATGTTATTTTACATATATTCCTGGGAATAAAGAAAAATAACCTTATTTTGGCAAAACTTGATTATTATCGTTCAGTGTATCGAATTTGTAAATTGAAGGTTCGTATCATATTTTGTTCCATCACATTACAACTAGTTATACGCATATTTAGACGTCTATATTTAAATATATTCAAAATGATTTGGTGGAAAATATAACTATAAGAAGTAGTCTAGAAATTTTTACTTATCTATCTATAACTGCATAAAGTATATATAAAAATACGATAGAAATAAATATATATTATAAGTACATAACAAAAAAGTACTTACAACATTTAATAAAAGTAAAATTGATTGACACATGGCACCGATAAAAATGCGAGCAAAGGTTAATGTGTGCCAATTGTAAAGTTTTCCAGTATTAGAAAACCTAACCGCATTAGGCACGTGGCCGCTAATAAGATATCTAAATATTAACACACTGTGTCCACTACATCTTCCTTAAACGGTTTGTATCAAAAGTTATTCATATTAATCTTTTCTAAAGGACAAAACAGGGCTTTACATAAAAGCAATCTATTATATTATAAAGTTTGCATGTACTACAATTTTCGTTTCCCAACTTGCATTTAATTCATTCATTCATATAGCCTATACGACCTTATGTGGCGAGTTTATGGTACAAGCTACCGTAAACTGCGCCACAATCCCCGATCATTTAAGATAAAACATCGCCATTAACAAGGACGCTACGCCAACACAAAGCGCCACGTGTCTCCAAGTGAAGGGTAATAGACATAATTTAATTAAAATATGGAAGAGAAAATTGGAACACAGTTTTGCCTCGAAAATATAAATGAAAAGTATTTTTCTACACTTTAAAATCTAGATAACACAAATAGAATAATGAGTTATTGTAATAATTGTAATTGGCATTATTGCTATTACGATATAATGTCATTTTACAAGAAAGTTTAACGCGCGTTACTCTCTTAAAAACACTGACTTAATATTATTAAATAAGTTTATTTGGGCTACTCTCGCATAAAGTTTTTATTAATTTGCAGATTTTTTCTTCCGTAATGGTTGCATCTCAAAAGCAGCCTCCCTACATTATAATTAGTATATACGTATGTGCAAGAACCTTAGCTCGAACGTTAAGCAGATTCACGGAATCGGTAATTTCTACAATTGTTTTTTTAGCTCGTATGTTCAGCAGTTAACTCGTGAACACATAAGTTTTAAATCGTATTCAAATGAGACCAAAGGCAATTTAACTATTTTTTTCCAAAATATACGTTCCTTAGGCATAGATTCTTTAATAAAATCGGTTTTAATAATATTGGTACATAACTTAAACTTTATATAGTTTCTTCAGATATTCCAACAAATAGCCAAAAATGAAACAAACTATAATTTCCTTAGGGTATATTCAATTGGGAAGAAACGTAATCAAGTTATTAAATGAACCACAAGATTTATTTCAATAAAAATTCTATTCAACAAGGCTCAAAATGTTATTACTCTAACAGCCAGACAGGCACACTGATAGATAAACAGATAAAAATTCTAAAAAATGTCTTTTATTCGCAATTTTACCAAAAAAATAAAATGGACAAGCACACCTCTCTATTTTCATATCTCCTTCCTAATGATTATGCTTTATAGGATAGAATTGAGGACTAGGTATTTATAGGAATAACAGTAAACACACAGTTAATACAAGGTTTATTAAAATAATTTTTAAATTGTTGGTGGTATTTAATATTTTTAATTTTTTTTAAAACTCGTATCTCAAAAAGTGATAATCAAAAGCGATAATGCGTACCTTAAGCGCATGCCCTTCTAATAATCGAATATAACATAAATAAGAATTATACAAAGAAACACGTACAATTTATTGCATCACTGAATGAAGAAACACTTAAGTAAAAGTGAAATTAATTTATCCAAAACTCACGATAACTCGTTTGGTAAATCCATCGTTTTTCAAGTATACTGTCGCGGATTCAAACTCTAATTCGCATTACTAAATTTACGATTTGCGAGTTCACATACAAAATTATCGATGATTGAACAGTGAAGAAATATTATTTTATTATAACATATAACAAAATATATATGACACGAACCTTTTTTATTCTCTTTTCATATGTTGTAACTAGGTTTGCATTGGTTGTGATCATGAGAAGATACAAAAATATGCAATAGACGGAAAAACAATTGTTTTTAATATCGATACTTCGGTTCTATCAAATATATATATATATATATATATATATATATATATATATATATATATTACTGCCCATGATAATAATCTATTAGAGATTAAAAACATATCTTTCTCATTTAATGGCGTGATACAGAACACTTGTTGCGTGAGTCAAATAAATACTTGATTAGTTGTTTTCTTATTTGATATATGTTCATGAGTTGTTTCATTGTGTTTCGTATAAGACTAAATGAAACCAAATATATTATCTACTGAGGTCAAAAAACAATAATTTGGTATTCTCATAATAATCGACATCGTAAAAAGGATTAAGTTCCTCCTTAAAAAGCTTTGCTAGAGAAGTATACGTATGGAGGTTATATCAGTTTTAACTCTCTTAGAGATAGATTTTAGTTTCTGAATTGATTGAATATTATTATTATCATAGCCCTAAACTTGGTCGTTTTTAGATGTTATCGCTGTAATAAGCTTGAATTACGTAAAGATACAATTTTCTTTTTATGGGCCTTATCATACGGCAGAGGGATAGAGAGCTTCATAGCTCTATATATATGGCACTTAAGCTCAATGTTATGGCAAATTTAACATTCAATAAATCTAAACGTGCGCATAGCCGTATTTCACTTGTCTACATTTATCTAGTAAAGCCCTACAAGAACTTGACAGCTTTTACCTCACTGTCTGTTATGGATATCTTTATAAGAAGCACTCAGTCTTTTTTACGGTAAAGTTTTGAATCGAAATTAATTCCTTTCATCGAATTTTTAAAAGTCTGATAATAACAAAATTTTGTCTAGATTTTTACCCGTATGCACAAAAGGAATATGTTTTATTCACTATTCATGTATTCATATTACTATGTGAACTTCTCCACTCTCCCTGTAGCAACAAAATTGCTTAATAGTTCTTATTAAATGAAGTACTTTTAAAATCGGCATGACATTATGATGAATAAAACTGACGACCTAAATATTTAAAAGTGTAATACGAAAAAATGCCTTTAGCAAAGCCTACTGAGTATGATATTATCACCAAATGGTCTTCAAATGATTTCAAAAATACATAATAATGTAGGTATTCGAATATAAATAATGAACAAATTAATAATAAATCATTTATCGAGAATCTGCGTGTGCATTTATGATTTAAGACCGGCGATCTAAAGTAAATACCTACATCTTTGTTCAACGGTCTTTGTTTACCGGATAGAACTGATCTTGATTGGATTTTGAGAGCTTTGATCGGATTGCGCCCAGACTTTATTGGATACCTGATTTTTTTTTCTAATATCGACTAGGCAATCCCATTTTTAATAAACGAACGTAACCATTCACGTTATATGTATTGTTACTAGGACAAAACAAAAATAACACGGCAAGAGTTTTATAAAAAAATTTAGGTGAGGACTTGTTGAAAACGAATAAATAGTGTAAAGAACAAAAGAGTGTATGATTTTGACGACAGGAAATTACATGTATTTTTATAAACACATCAATTTTTTTAAAATTTATATACAGGCCTATCCATAAAATCAAATTTTAACCATTCCCGGTCGGAATTCTAATAATTGCTTCTGGTAGTTGCCCACAAGTTTGCAAAGGCTAATTTGCATCTTCTGGAAATGCAAGTGTTAACTGATTAGTAAAATCAACGTGTAAACGATCACGCTGTTAAATGTGAAATACGAGTGCGAGTAAATTGATAAATTAATAAGGAGGACAGTCTATTTTTGCCGTTAAGTAGCCTCCCCCGCATACCTGTGTACTTCCCATGTTCGATTTTACACGCGATGACTGCAACTATCTTTTTTAAAATGTTTCGTAATTCTAATCTCTATTCCTTTTGTACAGAAGTAGTACGCCACGATGCAGACACACACTTCGAACCTGCAAGAATCACTAATCACTGTGCGAACATTTACTTTGCATTTAACATTAAACACGATAAAAATAAGTTAACTAATCACTTCACATCTCTAATTTTTCTTCACAAAGTGTAAATTAGCCATATGAAAGAGTAGGGCAGTGATGGGCCGCGTGCGCAGTGAGGTGGAAGGGAACGTCTCTAAGCTCTTTTTTTGGAAGTGTGTGTAAAAATCTTATTCCCAGGAAATAATATATTGATTTCAACTTTAAAATAACAGGATTCTCTTTTTTAATATTGAATATGTAATGACAAAATATTAATATTCTTTCAACACTAGGAATAATATATTGGCTTTTAATTTATTCTTTTCTGTTTTTTTAAACATCGAATATTATTTTTATTGCTTCTGTCCTAGGAATAATACATTGACTTTGAATTTAATTTAAAGATATTCCCTTTTTTAATATTTTTAGAAACTGATTCCTTAAAATTAATACAATTTTGATCCTAGAGACCATGTATCGATTTTAACTTTTTGTTAACAGAATTCTTAAAAGTTTTGCTTATGTAAATTTGAATAAATAGATTCCGTATATATCTATCAGCGTTTCAGCTGCCGGTTGGGTACCGGTATCAGGGTGCTGGTTCCAACAATGCGGCTTAGAATTTGATGATATAATACCGTGCATCCAGATGAAAGATTAATTCTATAAAATCTAATTATAAGACTTGTGAAGTATGAATTTTTACTACAGAAATAATTATTATCATTCTAATACTTACAGGGAAGTTACTCTCAAGAAATTTTAATTTTTAAATAATTTTTCTTCGGCATCATGAGATGTGTATAAGATAGACCTGTGGATACTTTATATTATTCTTTTATTGTTTATCTATAAACCTGAAAATTAAGTCAATATTTTGATTCAATAATGAAACATGTTCCTTTTTTTCAGTATGGAACATTATTTCAAAATTGTATTCCAAATGCTAATATCAATTTTACTTCATTACTTAAATTTTACTACATAGAAAAAATAATTTATTCATTTCTTGTTCCAATTCAATAGTTTTTTTAACAAACTGTTTTAATTATGCTAAATAAGCCAACAGTTGGTAAAAACTGGATCAAATTCGTAGAAAGCCTCTTTATGCACGTTCTTAAAAGTAATAGTTTATGAATGTCATTTCGATACAACTTAAATTCCAATAAAGTGTACATAACAATCATCCTTTTTACTTGTTAAATCGTCTTTACTTTAACTTTTGTATCTTTGCCTAATGTTTTTACAGGTAGGAAATTATATAAAAAACTGGATACAATACTAGAGCCTGGAAAAGATTACCTACACATTATTATCGATAATTCGGAAAATATTTACTCATAAGCTTATTATATTTCTACTTATGGAAATTGGAAGTATAAAGAACATGGAACGTTCTTAAGCAATATGTTAATTAAAAACTTGCCTTTATAATTGAAAATAGTAATTACTAATTTTAATATCACAAACCATACTTAATTAATAATATTAAGTTTAATTTGTGAGATAGTTAATATAATAGTAATTTATGCAAATATATTAGACAAATAGTTTTTAATTTTAAGTTAGAAAATTGTTTATTTGTTAAAAGTGGGCAATATATTTTTTTAATGCTTCTAATGTTTTGTATAGAATCGTTTATACACAAGCTATAACAAAGCTTCTAATATGTCATTCTCATATATATATATATATATATATATATATATATATATATATATATATATATGTATGTATATATATGTATGTATATTTTTTAAGTTTTAAATAAACCTATATTTCTATCAATTATTTTATTTGAATTTGTTGTTCTAGTATCAGTAATAATGAGGTGACGGTAAAATAAAATATATGTGAGTACGTGGTATGGAAATCAGCATTAAACTTTCTCATTTAGTTTTTACTTATTGAACAGATTTTTTATTTCACGAAGAAAAGAAAATATTTTCGATATTTAAATAATAGCCTTACCATGTAAAAATTTCTTTTTTACATTGATTTACGTTGTTACGAAGAGTTAAAATTAAAGGTTCAAAAACAGAAATTAAGGGTAACGTGGAAGAAGTTGTAGTATAGTATATCTATCAGGAAAACAGCATATAGCCTTATACGTACTGCGCAATAACATAAAAAATAAAGAAAAAAAACTTTTATTTAAAATAATTATTATGATATATGACAATATTAAAAAATGGGGGCCAAGGATGAAATAAATATTTATCTCGTGGCATATACACGGGAAGATGGAATTGAATTAATTCCGTGATAATATATTAAAATGCAATGCTCAAAACAAATATTCTAATTTGGATACTGTGAAGTTTAAGTTACATTTTTTATTTTATATTTACCTAAAACTCTCTAAACCAAATTACTATAAAAATGCTAAATTAAGTTTATTATATATTTCCTTTAGAGGTCCGAAAATTTTGTGAGCACATTAGGAAAAATAGAGTATATTATGTTCAAGTGAATTTCTTTCTGCACATTTTAAGAAATTCATTAAATTTTAATCATAATAATGTTAACTACGATAGAAAAACATGATTAAATGGCCAAAGAACCCAATCTTCTTTTTAGTGACAGGTCTTCAAAATTATATATAATATCTTCGAAAATTTAAATTGGTACTGAAACTAATTATCTCAGAAATTAAAGCAATTAACCTAAACCACCAAAACCACATTTGATCTTATTTGAAACATTAGCTAATAATAAATAAACAGAGAAAAAAAAACAGTTTATAGCACGATTCGCTACCATTGAAAATTAATTTTATTTCAATGATATTAATAAACACAGGAAATTAAAAAAAGAAAATATTTATTGGTTAGATTAAATACCATGGTGACTATATAAATATTATTTATCAGAATTGTTATTATATTAAAGGAATTACAGTTACTATGGGGAAGATTATATCTAATTTTAGGTGTCATAAATATTACATAAGTAGAAAAAAGTATTTAATACAACATTACATATTTTTAATTATGCCACAATGAAAGATTCCGCCTACTTAATCCCGTGTAGTTAAGGAGGCCATAAAGCAACATGTGAATGTTCTCATATACGTAGATCTCTTTATTGTTACATTGCACAAAAGTGGTATGTACCCTAAAATGGTTAAATTTAAGCTCCGTTAACTGTGTTAGATTATTAGATATCTTTAAATTATTTAAAAAAATATTCAACTGATAGTATGTATTGGTAGAATAATATGATATCAGTTGTCAATAAATCACAATCTTTAAAATAAACACAATACTCATTGTATGATAAGAATTGATTAAGTAGAGATCATTTGTTTTCGGTAGCGTATGGCAGTAATATTATTTAACTATTTTGTTATGGAAATATGAGTTTCTCACTTTCGATTACAACATGGTTAAAATAAATCGATCTAGGTTATTTACTTATTTGAATGTACGTAAAATCAATTTGTACCCGAGAAGCTTTGATTAAAGCAACTAGTACATAAATTAAAAATATATAACTTAATATTCAACGAAATCAAAACAAACGAAATGAAAATTTTACTCGTTTAAAAACATTTGTTTCATATCATTATTAATAATATAATATTAGGCTTAACCACATAGTATTTAACTGTTTTGATTAATTACAATTTCTGCGTTTAATTTTGAATGATAATTTTTTCAGCGACAATTACATTTCATGGAACTTTGCCCGAATGACTCCATTAAGTTTTCAAGCCCCCACTTTCTATTTGCGTTCAGTGTGCGCCCAGCTCTTTCACAAATATTGTTGTAAAATATTTTGTAGCTTAGGGTTTTTAACCCATATTATTTTTGTGTGTTTAATAATTTTCTTTGGTCTAGGTTGAATAAAGCTAAATTTTTAAAATCTAGAATAATCATAACTAAAAAAACACGAATCAGTAACAGAACTAAGTTACAATGCTCGTACATATGAATGAATCTTAATTTCACCTAAATAAAAAAGCTAAGGCACAAAATACAAAACACAAAAAATCGTCTAAATATGCAATACAATTTGTTTGAACAAAATAATATAAATATTACAGATTACTAAACTATCTCACAAACTCGGAAAGTTTAAAATCCAGAAATTCTACTTTTTTATTAAAAAAAAAGGAAAGGAATAAAAAATAATTCCACCAAAATCGAAATTGAAAATGGTGTTAAAATGTTAAGATGACACTTTCTGATATAAAAAATCTTAATATTTGTTTATTGTAGTAAAAGCGCTAAAATATTAGAAGAAAAAAAAACTGAGCGGAATTTATATTTTAATTATATTTATATGCGTGTACTTATCAAGAGTCAACAATTTCCTCCGAGTCAACAAAATTCTCACAAATTTTCCAAATGTATTCGAAAGACGAAATGAAAAAGGCAGAAAATTAATATTTTGTATGAAACATTATTATTAAAGAAAATGCCTAATCAGAGCTTGTTGCATGGATACTTTGAAGCCATATATACACCGTCTTTATCTATGGTCGTCGCTATATGTTAGGCACTGATTATGAACCTTCAGCAAAAGGATTGGTAAATTATATTAAAACAATTGAAGGTCCGTTTAATGGTGTTTTATAGCGTCGATATTCTTATTATGTAACGCCTAGAGTTCAAAAGAAGTAATATCCAAGGGATGTAATAACAAATTAATTAGTTGGATTTTCTAGCAAACCTGCTAATTTTCTTCATTTATTTATTATTCAGTGTTTTGCAACATGAGGTCTAGCTTTGTCATGAAGGAAATAAACTTATATATATATGTATATATATATATATATATATATATATATATATATATATATATACATATATATATATATATATGTACATATATATATATATATATATATATATATATACATATATATATATATATATGTACATATATATATATATATATATATATATATATATATATATATATATATATATATATATAAGGTAAAAACCTTACAAAAGAAAATATTTATGGCTTTCGATAGCAAGTAACAAAAAAAAAATTAAAATTAAAATTAGCCCAGTCTTTTATTTGCAAAGACTGATACTATAAAGAGTTACACTATATTTTAAAAAGCAAATATAAGTAAATTCATTTCATAACTAAAACAAGAAAAGACATAACCATAAAATTGTTAGGTTTTTGACTTACTTATAGTACCGTTACGAAAAAAATTATGAATATATATATATATAGGTCGTAAGTATTTTGTATAAATGAATATAGAGTGTATACAAAGAGATGCTAATCGTACCTAATATTATTTTCAGTGGCCAAAGAAAATATTGTTCCTTGTGTTTTGTTTTTTTGAGTTCCATATCTCAAAATAAAAAAAAACGGAACGTTTATAAGATCACTCACTTGTCTATAAGATCACTTACTTTTTTACATAGCAATTTTAGACGAGTAAGTACAGGAATCACATTTTTTTTCAATATGTCTATTTAAGAAGCAAATTATCTAAATTTTTAAATAATTTTTTTACAATTTTTTTTAACATGACATAACAACATATGATTCCTAAACTTCCACCTGTCTTTATAACTGTTATAATCAAAATTATGGCAAAATGCAATACTATTGCATTTTGCTAATATTTTACCGCAAAAAGATGGCAATTATTCTAAATCTATAAATAAATTTCTAGGACATTTGAGATATTTTTACGCCTAAGAAATATAGTCTAGGCAATTTCGCATGACAAAATTAATATCGTCTAAAGTATGTAAATAATTTAACAGAAATGCTACGTACCTTCGGATGTTCATATATACCTAAGCATGTGCCCAATCCCCGTAGTGCGGATTCTTCTCGTATTTAACAGGTGATATTTTATTTATGTTAATCATGGGAATTAGTGATTTAATGTACTCTTAAATTATGTATGGTATAAGTTATTATATAAGGCAAATATACGTTTCTTAATAATAATTTTATAACATAAATATTCACCAAAAACTATTGATAATCACAAAAACTTATGAGAAATCATCAGAAGGCAGGCAAATGTAGAAAAGGAATATACGAGGTGAAACTTTTTGAAATTAGTTTTTGAATATTTTCATTTACGCAGTACTTCATATGATAGGATATTATTATGATATTATGATAGGATTGTTCCACAGTAATACGCTATGAATTAGTTTTTTTTAAAATAAATATTATTCTAGAGGAATGGAAGGACGAGAATGTTCGCTTTCAGTTTTCCTAGTGTTCATTCCACTATGTTCCAGCACGCGTGATGATTTTTTTTTCATTTTAAGAGGAGTTTGTAAAGACAATTTATAAAAAATCCTCTTACAAGGGAATGGGTTGTAAATTATATTAATAAGAACCTTTTAATAAACCGTTTAATTAATAATCGTTACATGATAGAAGTGCTAGGGAAAATATTTAAATATAAAAATATTTTGTTATTTGTTAAAATATTTAAATGTAAATCGCTAGCAGATATTTTATGAATTAAATACACATATTATACAAATAGTACCTGAGAGAAATTTTACAAAACCAATCTCCATATATTTCATTTAATTTCAGCATATGTAATCTACATAAATTCATATTTGTAAAAATGTATCCTATCCCAAGTGACTATTAATCGAATAATTCCAATTCCATTCCATTCTATTGAAAATATGACTATTGCATTCCGTGGAATAATGCTAATTTTACTTTTTTAATAAAATAATGCGATATACATTTTATAACTAAATAAATTTTTTTTAGTAATAACCAATGAAAATACGAAACATTTGCATTTTAATTTTATTATTGTGGAAAAAAGTTATTGGGTATTATTATTATTTCTGCTTTTCTATTTTCCAAGATCTTTAAGAGATCGTTTGTCTTCCTAATTAAAATGTTATTCATTCGTTATTATTAACGATATAAAAATAATAAATGCTGAAACATGTTACGTAGCATTTCTATTACTACTGCATACTGCAAACTACTACTACTTACTGCAAACGAAGGTACGTAGCATTTCTGTTAAATTATTTACATACTTTAGACGATATTAATTTTGTCATGCGAAATTGCCTAGACTATATTTCTTAGGCGTAAAAATATCTCAAATGTCCTAGAAATTTATTTATAGATTTAGAATAATTGCCATCGTTTTGCGGTAAAATATTAGCAAAAATATGGCAAAATGCAATATTATTGCATTTTGCCACAATTAAAAGACATGAAAAGTGATTTTTGAACAATGCTTATATAAAAAAATGTACAGCAATCTTGTGCAACTTTGGTTCAAAAGGAATAATTTTATGGTACCAAGTCATTTCGTAACATGTTTTTTATTCCTATACAATTGATCATTTTTTCATTTATACAACATGATTTGACTATATACTTGGGAATTTAATTAAGGTCATCTTTGCTAGTTTTTGGACTGAAGAAATAAAGTATGTAACACGATGCTCATAAAGCACAAAACAGAGAATGAGATGAATTTAATATATATTTCAAAATATCATTCACATCACTAGTTCAAAAATCAAATTATTTATTCAGTACTTTGCATCAAACGAAATGAAAAAAAGTACCGCCTGTTGCAATTATCTCCCTAAAGCTCAATATAAATTATTTCTATTTCATCGGTTGAGCAGATTACTTCATAAAATTCTAGTTAACTATGTGTTCATATACTAAATAAAATATTTTGGGTGAAAACGAGCTCTTACTAATTCATGCAATTTCGAATAAATTAATAAGGGCTCGCTTTAACCCGAATGTTGTGAAGTAAATCAAAGAAATAAGATCTATTCGTAAATAAGTTAAAAATAATTTTATATAAATGAAGTTGCGTTCTTAAATGAAAGATACATAATTAATTTTTAAACTGTTTTAGAGATGATGAGTTATTGTTAATATAAGTCATTAGTTTTTTGATTACCTACGAATATATTTTACGTTTTTGTATAACGAAAAACGTGGGAAATAAATTCACTAACAATTTTATTGCACTATAAATAATATGACCTATAGTGTGAGTATTCGCAACGACAGCTACTTACAACAATACGTACTGCATGCGCCCCATTTATTTCGTTTCAGATTTTACAAATATTTTCATAGCTATTAAAAATTCACAATCACAAATTTCCATGACAATATGTATATAGTTATAAATATATATCGGGTTATAATATGGAGCAAGAAGAAATCATATTACATTTTTATTCCGATTTAAAAACCTAGTAACTGAACGATGTTTTTTCATGTAAATAATTGTTTTCTGTTTTCTGGCGTTGTATATTTGAAAAATTGCAATCGACTTTGAATATCTTGATAGTAATAATATAAATGAGATCGTTATTTCAGACTTATTACGTGATATATATATATATATATATATAGATATATATATATATATATATATATATATATATATATATTAACATACCATATTTTGTTAGCAAATTAAGTGCTAATTTCTGTAGCGTTAATAAGATGTCATTGTACAAAAAATTAGCTGCAAGCGCAGATTAGATTAGTTGGGTGGACATTCTCCTTTATACAGAACAGACAGACAAGGATTCAAGTTAATATTATACAGCCATTCAGTTCTGAGCTATATTTAAAATTTCAAATATCCAGCTTTCCGAAAAGTTTGTTTAAAGCCGTTTGAATTTGTACCGCAAAAACAAACTAATAAATAGACAAGAAAGTGAACCAAGAAAAACATATAAAACGTAATGATATAAAAAGAACAATGACGCAAACTTCATTGTGACACAAGCAGGCCGTAGGCATAGGTTAGGTTGGTCGCGTGGGCCTTCTCCATGTTACCGAACAGACAGAAAAGAAAGTAAGTTTACATTGCATTGTCACTCAGTTCTTTGCTGTTTAAAGTTTCAAGTCTCTAGCTCAACTTAGTTTAAAACCGTTTGCAAACTCTGTACCGGACAAATAAACAAAAAGACAATAAAGCGATTTAATAAAAATGTGGTAAATTAATGACATCGATTGCATTGACTAAATAATTTATCCCCGCTTTAACGCCAGACGAGAATCGGGACGTATGTTCATTCCACAAACTTTCTACACCACTCCGCATACTTCGTGAGACGCCCGAAACTTCCAGCCGTGGTGCTCATATATTTTTACGCTTCGTGTGTTTCTAATTATTATTAACTCTACGGGTATGCATTCGGAGGGTATATTTATATATTAATAAGACTTATATTATGAACATAATCACAATTTATTTCGTAAGTTAATTACAAGTTAATCAATTTTTTTCTGGAAAAATATTATTTCCATTATTTACAGTTATGAAAATTATAATCTTTATTAATTTAGGAAAGGCTGTTTGATCCGTAGTTAACTATACAAACAAAGAAAAAAGAAACATATTCAATATTTATATGGAGTTACTGGCACAGCTTAAGTTATTTTTCGATTTATAGCCATTTGCTTGTAAGTTTTAAAAAAATCAGATACGTGTAAATCAAATGAATACGCTTACCAAAAAAAAAGTCATGAATAGACAGGTGGAATAAACTGCAAAGAATTTTTTTTAAATTATGATAATATATAATAAATAAGAAAATCCTTTTAGAATTAACAATTATTGAATCAAATATACCATCTAACAATATAATTAACTAATTACTTATTTGAAAACTCTATAAACAAAATAATGTTTACTTATATGCTTCAAGAAATACAATAAATTTATACTAAAAATACATTAAAAAATGCATCTTAAACTTTCATGGCTTTACATAAATTTCACTTACTTCATCTTACGAAAATTAGCAATTTTTGTCGTACCACGAACATGAAACTATAGACTTTTTAAGGCACTTACGATACTGTGCGTGTTAAGTATAGTAAGTAAGTGTGAGTGTTAAGTGTCTTCCAGTATAGCATAGTTACAGTGTGCCCAAAACTATTTAATGATCTGTATAAAACAACTTTCTACCAAGGTAACTATGGATAAATGAAAAATAAATGTACAAGAAATACAAATATCAATATTCATTCAGAAAATTCAATTTCTTCAGTGGAATTAATTCTCTTGAATGAAAGGGAATTGGAAATGTACTATTATATCTTCAATTCAACTTAAACTTTTTAATAAAAAATATTATTCGCTGAAATTTGGTAAGAAAACTTTCAATGGAGCAAGTTGAAAACTGTAAGTATTACTTTTAATTTACTTTCTATTTACAGAAGTTTTTTAATCAAACGTACATTTTGTTATAAAGCCTCTTTAATAGCGAATAAGTTCTTAAGGCCTGGAAAAAATAAAAAGTTTCAAGATATTACATTAAATACGAAATTTTGTGATATTTAAAATGAAATGTTGGCAAGCTCAAGTACTAAATTGAACAAGCAAACTCAGATAATTAACCATTAGAAAAATTTTGACCAAAAATTCATAAAGTTTGTGGGAGTATAATTTCAATATTTATAACGTCATCAAGTATACAAAACCCTCGCCTTCTTTCGACGAATTGTCGAAATTCGACGGAACTGGGGCTGTTGACATGTCATTTCCGTTGGCACTGTCAAGGAGAGTAAGCATAGTAAGAAATAACTTTTCGTTAATATTAGATGGACAATTTTGTTTTATACCAAATTATACGTCGATTCACATGTAGACATGTCGAAATAGTCTGATAAAAATAATGAGCATAAAGACATCAGAGTACTGTAAACATCATTGTATATTTGCTCCTTTATTTTCATAGCGAAGTGTTTTATTTTTGGATTTATCGACATGTTTAAAACAACATATTTTTACGTTTAACAAATACGCAGGTTTTAACATTCGTCATCTAGTTGTTTTCTATGCAATGCGCACGGAAGCGAGTGAATAATTTTATCATGCCGGTAATTTATTTTGATATATTCACGTGTAATAACAATGTAATTCCTATAAGTAAAACCATAATTATTAGATCATTCCACTCAAACATGCGCGTACATGTTCCGTTCCTGTTTTGACAGGTTGCGCGAAATATCAATGATTATGTTTGGTAATTCTTTAGTGCGTCTGTATGTCAACACATATTTTACATATCTTTTAAATGGATCGAAATAAATTAATCAGTTTTACTTCTGCATGATAACGCTTGACCTCATAGAACTCATACAATTTTGGAGTTTTGTACGAGAACCAGGTATTAGTTGGGACCAGCCACCGTACTCTCCTGATATAATACCCCCGAATTATGGTTGATTTCATAGTTTAAAAGATGCACTGAGCAACCGTCATTTTGACGAATGGTCAGACTTGTACGGGGCACTGGAAGTGAAAATTCACGAGGAAAACGACAGAGGCATATTTCAAGTGTTTCAAGGGCTACATGAGAAGTAAATTGCTGTGACTGAAAGATATGGACAATACTTATAATTTTTTTGTATTAAAAGGAACTTAATTATTATTAAGGAAATAATATTGGAGGATATAATTGAGAAAAATACATACGCAGGTTTGAATGGAATGACCTAATACTGTAGGTAATAAATTATTTTACATCACAAAAGCAACCAAAGAAAATTGTGTTATCGTACAGCTAATATCAATATATTTTACCTATAACAATTTCATAAAATCGACTGTCCAAAGTCACTAAAATAAACCGATAATACTGTTACACAAAACCAGTTATTTTAATATTTCCCGAAATTAAAATTCACATATATGTACGAAAATGGAAAAAAACACTTAGAGACAATCATTTTCAACACAGTTGTACATGTGTGCCCATTAGGTTTATTTTATGGGTAGCATATCCTCCCGACTCAACGCGCACACGACACCTCCCTCTCACATTCCCGTGTGGACTTGTAGACCAATGGCAGACTGATACTTATTATTCGTTGTTATTGCATATATATGTATAATCATTTTGTAAGATTAATTTTTGTATGAAATCATAAAGGCCCACCTGGAAGCCATAATAAAATATTACAATACTTATTTTGAAAGCATTTAGACTAGCATTTAGTAAAATTTAAAGAAGTCGAATAAATATAAAATTATGTTGACGATAATGACTTATTCGAATTAAGTCAAATTGTGAAACCAAATACATACATTAAAGTAATATTTCTATGTGCTTCTTCTGTTTTTTATGAGAGAAAATGAAAAGATTAGCTGTTAACACGTGCAAGTATAATTATTGTAATTACCTAATTATTAATGTATGATATGTATTAATACAAAAGAAAAATAATCGCATATTTAGACAAAGGCTCTGCCATTAAATCAATGTGCAAATATTTTTTCACAGAAATCAATTACATCTCGCAAGTCTCGCGTTCCATTCGTCGAGCGTACAAAAATATATTTTCCGTTTAATCGAAATGACAAACATACTAATGGTTTTCGTGCATTTGACATGAAGGAGAATTCGAATGTGGAGAGGGTAAAAATATGTATGTATGGGGATGTTGTCCGTACCTCTTGTTTGAAGGCGTTGAAGTATTTTTTCACTTTTTCTTTTTATCTGGTGCATGTGTGGCTTTTTGTGACAATTTTATAAATCACAAATTGTACATGTGTTGCTTTTTGTGAACAATTATATAATATAATTAAAAATATTTTGAAAAATACTAACTATAATGAAGGAACGAAGAAGAGTTAATAAAAAAAGTTTAAATGCACTTCTTCGAATCAATTTTGAGTAGGTATATCGGCGGAAAGCCATCTGTGTCTCAAAAACCACTTTATTTCACATTTTAGTACTATATATAATGGGAAAGTATTCAGAGAGTGGGACATTTTACTTAAGAAGATTTTTTACAGAAGATAAGTAAAAATATTTTTGGAGCGAAGTTCAAGGGTACGATAATTTAAGGTTGAGAAATTGGACATAAACAAATTTGGTAACGTGAATATTTTAATAAATAGATCATGACATATCTCTAGTCAGTATTGAAAAGAAAGCGGCGAGAAGACGTTCAATAACGACTGTAATGAGTCTTATTAAAATCATTTTTTTGGGAAGATGTCAAGGCTTTGGTTAGGATAGACTAGAGATTTTACTAGCCCACTGAATGCTCAGACAAAGCTTCGTTATTATACTAAATATTCTAAAATAATGCAGTAAATTTAAATTTATAAGTAATTTTTCGAGAAGGTGTATCTAACTCAAGAAGATAATGTTACAGATTTAAAAATGGTTTGGTCAAAGAACCTTTCTATGATACACTGGCTATTATGTCAATCTGTTCTGAAAAGAAATTAAAAATGTTCCTAAGAAATCAAGAGTAAATAGAAACGAATTTAAACTAATCAATGAATTAATTGGAATATTTAAAAACTCTAATCACGCAAGGATCATGTCGGAGTAGGGAAAATAAAAAAAAATAGTTTAAAGACCATTAATTGATGACATTCACAGCAAAACATATATAACTAGAGTTATTGAGATATTATGGTCAGGTATAACTGTATTGAAAACGATAGGAAATATGTGTATAATTTAAAAGTTGACTTAATGAGCACATAATATATGTTTACAAAATGTTCTTAAAAACAGATAATATATAAATTGGTTCAAACTCTTTAGGTTTGATTGAACATTCTGTTTTTGACAAGAAAAATTCACATTTTTCATTACAACTGAAATACAAAATTTTAAGTGACGCTTTGAAAATATTAGCGATGTTAATAACTTTAATGTTGACAATAAATGTAAATGTAAATGATATCACTTTTAAACATTATTAATTTAAGTTCGTATAATTGATTTCATATAATATTAGAGTTGTACGATCTTACAACTATGGTTCGCAGAGATTGATACACGCATTTAGTGCTGCACGTCGAGATGTTACTTCTGATAAATAAGCCTTAATTATTGACCTAAAATTTACTAAAGATTTAGTAAAAAGTTACTAACAATGGGAATTTATATAAACTTTACCTGGCTAAAAGTGCCAAGAAATTCCCACATATCGGATATTGGTAGGATTAGGCATTTATTATTTATTAAAATGTACATTGCTATTAATATATGCAAGTAATTTTATATAAATTTGATTTTGACTTTGTTTTTCAAATTGCGAAGAATGTAGAAATCAGAACAACGACTAAGTTTGATTGAATACATGTGAAACATATTTCTTTTTACTCTATACTTTGAACTATATAAAAAATCGTATTCATTGACATTTAAATAAAAGGTTTCCCTAACAATTTCAAATTAGGGAAATACAAATAGAGAATGTCTGAATTAGCGATTTGCCGGATAATTCAATATCAAAATACGGATTCATACGGAAATTTGGGTATGGATATTTGAATTTGTGTATTTATCGTGTGACGTAGAAAGAAAATTATATCAGTGCATATATACCTTTCTAATATTCTAAATCTAAAGGATCCAAACGGAATCCTATTGTCTTTGCAACGTCGTCTTTCTACCTGTCCATCGTTTCTTTATGTTTCACAGGCTTCCAAATCCTAAACAAAATACGATAAACATTGAAATTCATATCAAGTAAAGACTGATGACTAAAATGAAATATTTTCAATATCTTCTTATAAATTGAGTTTTTCTTTTGTTGTAATTGGAATGTTGGTTCCAAAATATAACATATTTATTTGGTTATAGCTTCATGTTGTCGATTATTGTTTTAATGTGGTGAAATTCCTTCAAATTACTTTTTGGCACACCTCTTTTCTTAGCATATTTCCACATTTTTTTTTTTTGGTTTTATCTTCGGCATCAACCTAACGTATATTTCTCTGAAGGCTAATGGATTAAAATTCTTTGCAATATAATAAAAAAACAAAAACGCTTTTCAAATCCGCTATGCAAATAGAAGTATATTACGAATTTAAGATATTTAAAAAAATACATAAACAATTATTTGTGGGACTATTATATTTCTTGGCAAATTTCATGAGGGCAACCTAAATCCAAAATAGATTGAGATGCAAAACATTGAAGTTATGATTTATTTCTATAACCATAAGGTCCGAATGCTCTTGCTTGATTGTTCTCCATCTGCATATCAATGCATTTTAGCTTCTAAGCTATTATATATATACATATATATATATATATATATATATATATATATATATATATATATGAGCGATGCGTCGTGGAAAAGAATGTTTTAAATTTATTGCCAATGAATATAAATTTCCTTGTGATGAGTACAACATATTATGGTTAAATTTGAGAGCAATCTGTTATTAGAATTACAAGTCTACTAGGTAGTTAAAAATATTTAAGAGTTGATATGAGAGTTGAAGAAATATCTATTTTACATAACGTAAATATATTGCTTAATGGCGTAAAAACTTCGTACATATTTAAAAAAGTATAAAATCTAGGATAATCGCTACAGTTTTTTTGTATTTTTCTAGTCTGATTTTACCGACGCTGTTTTTATTTCAATATTTTTGGTTCAATAGTTTCGGAAATAAGAGGGGAGATGCTAATTTTTGCGCATTTTTTCTAATATCTTGCGAAATACAGAACTTAAATTTAGAAAAAGAATTATTTTATATCTGGTAATGAAATAATACCCATATCTTATATAAAATAAAAAAATAGGCTTTATTTACCCCTCTTTCATTTTATATGAACATTTATAAGAATTAACTAGTACAAAATATGGGGACTAATAAAACAGATTATGATGCCAATTTAAAATTTCTACCTTTCATGGTTTCTCAGAAACTCGGCATTGGCCTGAAATCATGGGTATGTTCAAAAATTACGACAACTAGAATTATCACTAAAGGTTTGTTACTATATTCATGTGAATTTTTAAAAGCCCTATTTTCATAATGTTAGGTTCAGTAGTCTTGGAATTGGAGAGGGGGTATATTTTTTGCATATTTTTCAGCATGTGTCCAAAGGTATGGTACCCAAATTTATGAAAGAAACTTATAATTAATTCTTTCAAACGATACCTTACACTACACATGTAATTTAAAAATGTTTCGTGTGATTTGACTGTCCCCACGAAAATTTTCTTCTAAATATTTTTGAGAGAAAACTATTTAAATATGTGCGGGTAAATATATGTTACCGCTACACATAATTTTATGTTCTTAACTGGTTTCTGAGAACAACGGCTGTAAGAGACAGATAGGCAGATGCGTGAATAATTTTGTGAGTTCTGTTTTCCCTCTTGAATTATGGAACTCTAAAAAGAATAATAAAACATAAATAACTTACAATCTAACCTATCGTACACTTTTACTGGCTTCACGCAACGTCAGTTTTCAATGTCCAATTTAACGGTACATCTAAAGTTAATATATTACGTCCAATATTTAATTATGCACACACGCACAAACACACCCATGCCGAATAAAGGGTGTGAAGTGGCAGTTTTCATTCACGGGTAGATATTTCGATGGGCATTGTCAAATCTATTCATATTGTCTCGTATGCCCAGGGCCTAAGTGTATTATTTAAATCAAGGCTCCATAAATCGATTTAAGTACATGCATGTGCAAATAGGCTGGATTAATATGAATAATTAAATACAAAAAAGAAATGTTGTTAGAAATTCTAGTTTCCTGTATTTTGTCTCTTCATGTGGTATTTTAATATTTTTACATTTATACTAGAGTAAGTAGACGTTTCATGAGCATTTCTAAACACTTAAAAAACTTTTGAGTGTCTTACATTTTTATTTTTTGTGACATACAATTTTGTAAATAAATTTACATAAACAAACGGTCAACGCACAAGCAAGGTATGTTGCGGTAACAGGGCAGGAAAGAACGTGACTTACGTAAATAAAAGTCCCTGTACTATCTGATGTCCTACTGCATATCCAATGCCAAACAATGTTGGCTCGCGCGGGATAGCGCTATATATCTTAGTCTTTATCTCTCTTGCTTTCTTGCCCTGGATACATTCGGAGGACAATCTCTACAGGAATTTAAATTCTAGTCTGGTCTTTTCTTGCCTACGCTAGTCGACGAAAAGTCAAATGTATAATCTTCCTTGTGTTGGTCAAACAATCAATTTAATTTGACATCGTAACAACTTTTATACTAGAAAGCCTCTCTTTTTGTAAGAGTAGCACGAACCTTGCTCATTTTCTAAGATTTATTTCGTACCCGTGTACAAAATGGATTAAAAATATTGCAAATTTACAGTTATGCCTAGATTTTCTCGGAAAACAACCTAAATATCAAAAATATTATTCTAATAAAAATACATTCTGACATACAATAATTACACAAGTACGGCGCATGGAGACATGACAGGGAGACTTGAAACGCATGATTTAATTTACAGACATTAAAACAGTTAAAGTAACCGAACAGACGGTTTAAAAAAAACTAAATTTATGACTTTTTATCCCTCTTTAATATCGACTTAATAATTTTTAAGAAAACAGCGTGAAATAAAATTGGAAAACTTTCTAGAAAATTATCGTAATGGAACAAAAATAATAATCGTCAAAAAAGTGGAAACATTTGTAAAGTTGAATTTATATTAGCTTGATATATAATGAAAGATAAAATAATAGTATTTATTTTGAAAACCGTTTGGCAAATATTTTTATATTAAAACAATTTAGAAATATTTAGCGAAAGTGTAAAAAAAAAACAGTGCAACTGTACGCTAACATAACGATCGACTCAATGATCGTAGTCGTCTAGACGTAGAGCAACTCTAGAATACGTATAAATAAAATAATATATTCAGTAGCAAATATTTAACATTGCTATTCTGTTCCTAACCGATATTAAAAAGACGAAGTGAGTTTATTTATTTGTCTCGCTTTCACATCTCAGTTAGTGAACCACCTGCGTAAAATTATACATTGCTAATGTCACTGGATTCTTCTCTTTTTTTTACTTTTCAGGATAAATTTTACGCAGGAATCGATTATTTTTATTTTCATAAAAACCCCGTTAAGGATAAAAGCGCAAACATAAGTAAGTATGTATATAAAACTTATTACGTCATAACATCTACGACTTTCGTCTACGACTCGTCATTCAGCGTCATTTCAGCCTACGATTAATCACTGCAGCGTATAAGCTTTTTTTCACGCTGTTTATTTGATTTTCAACTTACCCATTTTTTCATATATGAAATCACTTAGACATTTCCAACACTTTGATTTAATATTTTCACAGAAATATTGTTTTCAAATTGCACTAAAATATTTTTTCTATTTTTAAGACGCGAGAAGCTGCAGATAAAAGTTACTTGACAATAAAAACTCTTCATTTTCAGCGAGCCACCCGTTGAAAATATACTTCATATTTATATAGTCAAAGACGAATCTGCTGACTCTACGCTCAAAAATCCAAAACGGATCTACCCACGCTCTTTTGGTGCTTTGATAAACGTACAAACTTTTCAAATTAAAATTAGTTCCGCCTGAGTTACTATTTGGTTAACTATTAATTATGTCCTTACCCAATTATAAAGTAGGGATGATTTATCCGGTATTTCCCAGATAAGTTTTCGAGTGGGAAATTAAATTTTATGCAAACTAGTTAACAGTCGCTCACTTGTACAAGTGTTTCAGAATACTTGAATAAAGTAGCACTATTTTAATTCTTTGTACGCACAGTTTATTCACTTATATTAATGTAAATTTTACTTGTAACTATTATTTTTCGAGAAATCTAATAAACATGATAACTATTTAACGTAATAACAAAAGCCAACGCTCGGTTATGCCTCAACTAAAAAAGCCAACGCTTGGTTATGCCTCAAACAAATTAACCTTTATTATATAATGACAATAATAAATGGAGATATATTTACAGAAACAGACAACAAAACGACTAAGATAGGAGAAATCTATTCATAGTTTAATAATACAATTTAAATAGTTATATAAATGTAATAAAAATCTAAATATTTATAAAAAAATATGAACGTTTTGTATGTATATGCTTTACAATAAATATGTCTTAGATTTTAATTATGATTCATTTACTTTTCACTACATTTCATTTCCTACAAATTATTTTGTATATTTTCATAACCTGATCATTTTTAAAAAAAATTGCTAAAAAATGTTCACAAAGCAAGAAACGTAAGTAATACAATAATAGTCGATTATAAGGTGTTATTCTGTAATCAATGGCTGATGACAGAATAACACCTTCTTTCACATTTAACCGATAACTGCTTCCAACCAAGCGCACATTTCACCCAATTGTTTAAATACTTATTTGGTATATATATGGCTCAGGCATAATGTAACTGCTCTTAGAAAAAAAGTAAAGCCTTTGCCAATATTTATCGTACTCAGTAAGAGTATAGGGAAGTAATGAGTAATGCTATGTACACATTATCGTATTAAAAGTATTTGTATTTCAATGACATTTTATTTTGATGTGATCTCACGGATAACTGGATATCGACGACTAAAATGTCATCGATGCTCGACTACAATTTTTTCAATATTATTTGAAATATCATTTATCGTAATCAATAAAAACTCAATTGATATTACAGAACGCGCCAATCTCATTAATTGTTCAAAATATTGAACAACTCATACAAGATTATTATGACAGACGTAGGGGATACTGGAATGACTATAAATTTTCTTTTTTATATAAGTTTAATAAGCATTAATTCATATAATCTAACGAATTATACTCAACGGTAATATTATTTTTAGATGTTTGTTTTTGGTTACATTTCTCATACCAAAAACCATCCCCCAAAAAGATCATTTTTGTGGTAATTATAGGTATTTATTGATTATCAAACTTAGCTCTGATAAATTTCCATGATATATCTTGTGACGAGTTAATCATTTGCCACACGATTTTAATTATTGATTTGACGACTAGTTTCCTGTTATTAAATTCGCCCTTACAATTGAATCTATATAACGAAGGGTACCATAAATAAATAAATAAAAATATTATTTTCTTACATTTATTAGTAAGAGAGAAAAACTGTAAATTACATATATATATATATATATATATATATATATATATATGTATAATATTCGAGAGAAAGTAACTTTGACCTAATCGCCGTAAAATGCAACCTTTGAATGCAAGATCACACAGAATACTATTTACTGTTATTAAATCTACCAATACGTATCTCCTACGTAACTTGAGGTAAGTTGTAGTAATATTAACATTTTTAACGCTTCTTTCGTGAATATCCAATTTATAAATACTCGATTATACTGGAAATCCTTTCCTATAGTGAAAGAAAGTAAGAAACAAAAATTTTGGATTATAATTAAAAAATCGCTTTATTTTTTAATGCTACTTAGATACATTTACATTATTTCATCCACTTGGTGCGCTCGGCGTACTAGTAAGTTCGAGTCATGCAAAAAATTTTCAAAAATGTTCCCTTTTATTAAACTTTTTTTGGTTTGCGTCCTATTATGTAGGAAAAAAGAAACAGTGCTTCTGTATGTATTCTAATGAAAATATGGCTAGGAAAAAAACAATATATAAACCCTATGGCGTCAATTAATATCTCACGAGGATTAAATGGAGACCTAAATCCACATATGAGAACGACAACCGCCATGGGTAAACTAAAAAACGTGGAGCGAACTAGTTCGTCAAGAAGCAATGAACTTATGAGAGCTTTCAACGAAAAATCGAAATACACAAGATTATAAAGGAACATCACATACTTCGAGCCAAGTCACGTAAAGTACCCCGTGCAGGAAATACGCCAAATCGACACACGTTATATGTAGCCATCTGCCTGCTTATATCTGCTGCTGTGATGAATATTCAATATCATATCTCGGATACGTATTTTTTTTAACTAACAGTAGAAAAACTCACTAACAGTTGGAGCATCATAATGATCGCGTTGCAACTTGGTATTTCATATGAGCTAATGACAATTTTATGATTTTTTTATTCGTTTTATAACCTGTAATTATTACACGAAAATTGTAATGAAATATAAGTTTAAGGAACCGCAATTGAATTACGGACATATTAATACCAACATCGAACAAGACTTCTTTTAGACATCTACTACACCTTTTTTCACGAAATTAGAAAAAGACAGATATTTTTGGAAAAATAATTTTTTTTATCTTTCACTGAGGAAAAATATATACGAGTCCACTAGATATTAACCTATTGGTTCCTATAGGGAAATATAATGTAATTAGAAAGAAATATAGTATAAATCGTAATCATTTTCTCAACCATATCTTTAACATACTTTTATTAATGAGTTATTTCTATGTGGTATAAATGCTATTTTTATATAATCCGAGACAATATGACAAACAGTGGACAACATATTGTATTTTTACAAAGCTTTTGATACTCGGAATAGCAGGACGAGTCCAACGGTATCACGCTTGTCAAAATCGCTTTATTAGTTTTTACCTCTAGGGTGAAATAGCACAAATTTTCCTTTTTGGCATTCCGCGAATCAGATAAAAATAATTGTTCTCATGTAATATAATTTATTGTCGTAAATTATAATTTAATAAATATTAGAATGATAATCTCTAAAATTAGCGCGTTCTTCACAATCCGATTTGAAATAATTCTGGAGAAACTTTGGTTTGTACGATTCTTAGGTAGCAAGTTGTTAATAGAATTATAAACTGGTCCCTATTCATTGAAATAAGCATAAGATACTTCATTATTTTTTGTTTGATGTTAGAGAACTTTCAATGAAAAGTATTTGGATTATGGACAAAGCTCAGTAGAACTTGCGGTAGCTTTGGATACACTTGGAAAAGGATCGAACATATATGTTTATGGAATGGTACATAATTTTGTTTGCTTGTCCATTTAATGTTAATAGTAATTATTTCTATTCACAAGATTCTTATGATTTCTCTGGAGAGATACTCTCTTAAACATCCTAAGAATATATATATTTATAGATATATATGTAAATATATATGTATATATATATATATATATATATATATATATATATATACATGAGAATTATAGATTCCTCTAATTACGTGCGACAAAAGCCTTTTCTGTCTATAGAATGTGACTTCACTAATTTTTTGTCAATACATTGCTCTCATTGTTCTGTGTTATGTTCTGTGCTATGTTTGCTCCATTATAATATATAATATTAAACTGACGGCTACGATCAGCTTTAAAATAACATTTATTAACATCTGTTGTTAATGTTTTACATCTTGTTAATGTTTTATATAAGTTCACATTTTTCATAACTATAACTTTTCAAACGAGCTAAAACGATATGTGAGCGTCAGATAAACTTTAATGTAATTTTCTTTATAAGATGAACTAACTCACCATGTTTTTATAAATTAAAAAACCAATTTGAATCATAAATTGTTTTATGCTTCGATATTGTACCTTATCGTGTCCACTAAGACGTTCTCTTACGACCTTTTAAAGAATAAATAATCACATACATTTCTCCATTAAAATTATCAAGGTAAACTAATTATTTATTTAAAAAGGAAGCATTTTCCTAACAGGCTAATAATAAAGCATTAACTTTTGATATATCGTAAACACGGGAATGAAAGACCGTGATAAAATTCCTACCTCAAAATGTGCTCGGAGACCGTTTTCAACTTATCGAATCTAAAATAGTTCACAATTACTTAGATATAGAGTATTATAGTACTAAATAACGTTACACCGAAAAACTTAGAATATTTTAATACTTATTCCATAACGAGTGAATATGGATTACCAATGTTTCTTATGAGCTACTTATAAAGGTCCGATATCAAATCAAAACACATCAAATATTCAATAAGACAATAAGTAACATAAATATACAATAAGTAACATAAGTCAGTCGAACGCAACTGCTTCATAAAACATTTAATTGCTACATCGCAATGAAAGTCCTTGTTAGCTGGAGGTCTATAAAACCGAATTGTAAAGTTTTCTCATACGGAACAAATTATGTATTGCAATGCTATTAAGTACATAATATCGAGCGTGATTCTAATGTCACGAATGTTGTCTACACTACGAGATAGTAATATGTTGTGCTGCAACTTTATTACGGACGTGCTTTCTGTCGTGAGTCACTCATATTTCCGGTTGCTATTCTCGTTTCAATTTATTGAAATCGTACGTACATTACGTACTGTATCTCAAACTACAACAGACAAATAGACAATTTTTGCAATAAAAAAATTATACGAGAAGTTAATTTCTCTATAGCAAAGCAGTATTACAAAGATATTAACGTTGGTATCATAACCGTAAATAACACATTTATGAAAGTCTTAAAATATTGTTTTATAATATTAATACTTGTTACTTTTATCGTCATAGTTTATTTATATTTTTCGATTTTAAAATCATGCGCTCATAACAGCAAAGCGATTGCGCAGGGTTTTTGAAATCATAAAAACTTGAATAGAATCCGATTTAATATTGCTAATTAAGTGCTTCGATTGTACTTTACGAAAATTTATTTCATTTATTTCACAAATAATAAGTTATTTTTTCAACAAAATTCAAATGTTGATTGGTTTAAATAGGATAAATCATCGGCCATAAATGTTGACCCATAAAAGTTTTTGTTTCAGGAAAAGTTAAACTAAGCGACCAAAAATAGAAATACAACAAAACATGAGAGCGTGAACAAAGCAAAAAAGATCAAAAATGAATTTGAAAAAAAAAATTAAAGCAGAATAATGTACTCATCAAATGTATCAGTGTCTACCTTTTGTGCATAATGTTGGCCACGTACATAATTTTTGTTATTGCGGCGAAGTTTTACTCCATTAACAATAACTCCATCCCAAATTATACTCAAAAATTCGCAAAAAAATAGCTTACCTTAATTCAAAGCCTTTCCTCAACAATTTTTGTTCATCTATTTTTGGTTTGTGTCAACCCCGCGTATTTGGTCTTACTGTCTGAGTTCTAATCATTTAATTTAAATCGTTAGCGGATATTTATTAAAAAAGTACTTTAGAATTGGTACAAACGAGTGTAGGTTGACCAAAACTTTTTAGTAATAGTTTTAGTAGACGATTAATGCCTAATTACATCATATCCTTAGAAAGTTTTGACGTTCAATAAAATGTCAAAATACTTAAAATTCCGCATTAAAGATGTTCATTTTATCGACAACTGGATTTATAAATACCTTAGCTTCTTTTAAAATCTGTGCATTTTTCCAATATTTTTATTATTTATTTTTAACCGCTTCATAAATACTTAATTTGTAACGCTTTCTGTAAACGAAGTGAGACTAAAATATATTCTTGACTATTCCATTTCAAAAAAAAGAAACTGAACTTTATTAAAAATGCTTGGTTCCCATAAAAAAGTTATTGAAATTTAATAGTCTTACAAATTAAAGCATCCAAAGTTTGGTTTCTTGTATCTTAAATAAACGAGTAGGATTTAGTATTATATTTTACCTTCAACGCTTGTACGTAGAAATGATTATATTCTAATTAAAACGTTATGTTATAAATTCAAATGATGAATATATTTGGCGTTAATTTTGTAGAAATTCATTATTCACAATTAAATGAAACTACGTGATGTAGTATTATTTCTACTCTCTTTAATTTCTTTAACCACGACCTAGGTTTCGTTATATTACAATATCTTCAGGTCATTCTTCGTTGTATTACAATATCTTTGCTAATATCCCACCTGAAGATGTTGTAATACAACGACACATAGGTCTGGTTAAAGAAATTAAAGAAAGTAGAAATAATACTACATCACGTAGTTTCATTTAATTGTGAATTCAAATGATATAAACTGGAAAAATACGTAACAAATAACTTAAAAAATAAGATCAACATTGACTCTGAAACGAAACAAAACCACTGTTGAAACTACTGAACATCTGCGTTCGACCTTTACCTTCTACTTCCCTGAATATTCAATATGCTCTTAATTACAGATATGTTTTCAAGGATGTATGCGGTACCTGCAAATATTTTAATAGCTTAAAATTATATGTTTAAAACACTAAAAGAACATGCTTTTGCTGCAATATGAACTAAAGAGTAAACAATAACCTCCAAATATAAAGATTTTAGTCGAGGAATTCTTTCGTGACAAAAAATTTCATTTAAGTTTAAGAAGTTGGGGTGCTCTTGATTCACATTTTCATAAGGATTTTACAAATAGCTAGCGATAAAATATGTACAACAAATGATATCAAGCAAAATCATTATATTCAGAGATTATTTTTCGCTTCTTAAATCATATTGCCACAAAAGCATGTTTTTTTTAAATTTTTTTTTAAAACTATGATTTGATTAGACATAAAACAAAATCTTTTAATTTAATTTTTTTCAAAAGAAAACCCTGTCAACCATAAGTGATACTGGCACTACGATAATTCCGTGCATATTAAAGCATTTATAAACATTTAATAGTACAAAATATTCCTACTAAACTATTAACAAAATTACAATTTTTAGAACGAAAATATATAGTCTCCTATATCTTTCACAGCAGCATATTAAAAAAAATATTTTTTATGTCATATAAATACAAAATAAAAATTCTTGAAATGTGTTGTAAGACCTTGCTTCTGGCCAAATTTTGTGATTCTCGTTCAACAGAAAGTTTCCTATAGATTTTCATTTATTTGCGAGTATCAAAATATGCGGTATAAACAGATGTGTTTCTAGGATTCTTCATTATTGCGCTTAAAATTATTAGATTTTAAAATTTTTAGATTTACGTTTTTAAATTTATATATTTTGCGGTAGCTACCTTACACTTGATAACAATTGCTTCTGTAGGCGGAAAAACTGAAAAGTTACATAATTTTAATTTTTTAATATATCCAGTTAAAAATGAAGTAAATATTATTTATTAGAAAATCCTTTTTATTCACCATTACTTGGGAGACACATTGAAACTAAAGCAACGGTCAAATGCCATGTATTTATTTTTATGACCGAGGTTAAATGGAAAAATTAACAAATTTTATCTCGGTAAGAAATTGGAAATTAAAAGAGTATAAAAACTGGTAAACACCATTTTACAAGCCAAAGAAGTTGATAAATTTTTAAGAATATATAACTTCTAAATGAGTTGATTGCATTCCTACTTTGAAATTAAATAATTAAGTTGACTTAACGTATATACATATTTCTTAGTTGCTGCTAGCATTTAAGTTTCAATATTGATTTTATTCTACTGCTACACACAATGTAAAACGTATTTACTTATTTTGCTATAAATAGCATCCTTCTATGTATATCGGCATATAGAGAACTAAATAAAATTTTCGTTACGCTGAAAGCAAGCATGAGAGAAATATACGAATAAGAATGCATTGTTATTCTTTCGTACAAAAATACCAACCTAAATAAATTGATGAACCGAATAAAAAATCGAAAAAACCAAAAGTCCAAAATGATTCTGATGATATGACATATACATTACGTATTTTACATAGCGCATTCACAGCTCAAGTATTATCATCAAGTGACCACGATATTTCACTAGATCAATACCAAGATATTCCATGAGAAATAAAGGTAAATTATGTTATTGCACAATAAATTGATGATTTTGTCTATGTTGGAAAATGTTTATAGATGAAAGTCCTGAATGGTAATAAATGAGGCTCTTATGAAAATAATGTAAAATGAAAGATTTCAAATAAATCGAAACAACATGGTGGTTTATTTGTGTCAGCAATTATGTACAAAATCGAGTGTCGGATAATGCGAAAGAATGATGATGTTTATATGACATCATTGTGAATAATATGCCAGAAGTATGCTTATGTACTAGAATTAAAATAGATATATCAAGACTGAATATGTCGAAAGAGATTAGGGCTTAGAAAATAAAGAAATGAATGCTATAATCATTCGATCATGTTGAATTTAAAAACGGGGAGAGATTCACAAAAAACATATTTATGGAAGAATTAAGTAAATAAACAAGAATATAGACATATCTAAAATAAATTCCGAAAAGTTTAAAAGTTCATAATGAAAGAAAGCGTAAGAGAGAATTAGTTGACAGAAGAAATTGAACTATGTCCTTTCATTTACGCATTTATTTATCCCTAAAAGAGACCTTTATTATCGCTGCATATCCTACTTGCATTTCAGTGTATCATACCATACGTGTTTCTATTGAACTATTTACAAGTATTAAAGTTAATTTAGATGACGCAAATACACCACCTTTTATCTCTGATAGGTCTAATCCCTAGTCGAATCCCTATAACTTTATTTTTAAATTGATACGACAATTTTATTTTTAATTGAGTTGATTAGTTTAAACTTTGATGCCATGCGCATTATCAACTAGTAATAGTTAATTACTCGTATATTAATTTCTCCTGCTGAATAAGGTAGAACATTTTGTGTAAAAGTTATCAATTATATTAGAATGGTCGATGATTTGTAAACGCATGTCTGTATTATAATTTAAGCATAAGCTTTTGTTTTTGACTCATTCATTCAAAAGTATACACGATACTTGGAATATTCCAAACTGCGCAATAGTGTCCGGTTGCTCAAGATAAAGTATCGTCATTGACAAGAGCCATGCGATGGCGTAGCGCCAGGTGTTGGCAAGCAAACGGTAATGAACGTCATTTAAGTAAAATATGCAAGAGTAAAGTGGAAAGATGTACATCAAAAATATTTATTCAGCTAATTAGATTTTAATACGTTTTCGAGACTTTTCTACAAAGGACGCAGAAAGGCCCAGGATAAATGTATAAATAGGCCAAAACGCGATCTTCTAATAACAATTAGTTCCATGACCTCAAGTGAATTATAGCAAAGGAAATGGATTTATTTCGATCTCAAATACAGACGCTTCCACTTCATGAGGTGACGTTTATCAATAGTTATTTGTATTGAAACGTAATTTCAAGTAGGTAAAGCAATTAGTGGTTAGCAGTCTGTTATTAACAACTTGTCAATATAATAACCAGCAGAAATTTCGCTACCCCAAATAAAAAAGAGAAAGCCCGGTACATAACATCTGACTAGAAGGAAAGCTATGGCAGTCATACACGTTCCTAGAGTTTTTTTAGATACACATATGTTCTTGTGCCTTTTAAAGTTATAGCAAACAATATATTTAAGTTATCAAAAGTTAATATTTTTAAATAGTTGAATAGAATTAGCATGTGAACGTAAAAGTATATAAGTACCAAAACGAACGCGATATAAAAGTTCTACTTGTGCAGCACAAGTTTATTTTTCTAGTGTCAAAACTATTATGTCTTTATTCTTGAACTTTATTTATTTGCTATAAATGTAAATATTTTTAAGAATTGACTCTGCTTATATATCCGATTTGATACACTTTATATCTATGTTAAATGATTTTAAAAAAAGGTAGTGATAAACGGACGAATGGATTGTCACACGAATACGTGAATGATGTTATAAAGATTCTATTTTTCTTTAGTTATGAAAACCTAAAAACATTAATTTCCTATTATAATAATAAACCTATTTTAGAGTCCATGCAATATGTTTTCATCGCTTTTATTTAAAGCATCTATGCGTAATTTTAAATGGCACGTTGTCAAATCTAATTAAATTGTGTGGCTTGTAGATAATTTAATTAATACCACGAGCAAGTTTCCAAAATTACCTCTCACTTAATATCATGAAGGATTAATCTACGATTAATTACTGAAAAAGGTTACATAAGATTATACGGAATTATGCGAAGCATAATTACATTTGGTGAAATAAACTTCATTTTATTAATTACTTTCAATTTTCCAGGCCCATCCTTTCTGTTTACACTATGTATGAACACTGGCTAGAATGAGAAGGGATTCTACAATTATCTGCAGGATTTTGTAACCCGTGCGGCAGGTATCTTATCTCAACAAAGCACCATCGAGTATGTAAAGAGTATGTAAGGTTATACATATAGTATAACTTAACCTTATTTATATATAATAAAACTGGTTTTGCGGTCTCTAGGTTCATCGACTATTTTTCAGTTTTTACTTAGGGATAATGAAAATTCAGGAAGCATATAAATATATATATATATATATATATATATATATATCTATATATATATATATATATATATATATATATATATATATATATATATAAATGTAAAGACTGTAAAGTTACATTTTCTGAGTTTGAGTTCACCTATTTAGATTTATATTCACATATTCAGATGTCGTCTGATGACTATAAATTGATTGAAACATAATTATTAACAACATGTAAAGTTGCAATGATTAAGCAATCTACCAAGATTACAAATAGCTAAATTGTATTAGCTTTTTGAGACTTAAAGAATTTATTATTGAACATTTCTAAATGCACCAAAAACAAACTACACACCTACATATAAATTAGTAAAATGTAGTATTATTGCCAAAAACAAGAGCCGACCGAAATTAGACACACGTGCATTTAAATAAAAATTGAAACCAAAAACAAATTCATTTATAACAAATTATTACATATTCTACTAGGGACAAAATGTCAATAATTTTGTTAAATTTGTGATTTTACGTCTTATATCATAATACTTTCTGTATCTCAACAAACTCAAATTTAAGTCATATTTAAAACAATCATATTGCTGAATAATAACTAAATTACATATATCAGCAAGATACAAAGGTTTGATATGTAAAGACAGTAAAAATAATACTTATTGCTTTTCAATACATTTCCAATGTATTTCAACATAATATTTATATACAATACTTTTCACAATGCTTTTTTAAGAAACATATTACTTCCAAAAACAGTCCAGTGTTTTCTTCAAAATGCCATAAAATAGCCGATTTTGTGTGACTGATCAATTTCTTTTTTACTGAATCAGATCTTAATTTGGGGAATAAATGAAAGTCTCTTTATTTCAGGTGAAAGTCATTGCGGGGTGGTTGTGTTCTGCAAAACTACATTCATCGATAGTAGCTTTAACAATAAAGTAGGTGTGTATTATCTTGCAACAGCAATACCCTACGAGACAGATTTCCTCTGGAACAACATCCCTCAACTGGTGCAGCAGCGAACCTAATAGTTAGTCATTGTAGTTTTTGGTGGGGAATGTACCTCGTCCGTTCGTAATATTTATTAAACACTTGTAAATGTATAAAACTATTTTACTGATTAAAAAAAATTAAAAGTATATACGTATCTACGTATATACACAATTCATCTTTTTGCCCTTACTCTTGTGGGTCGCAACTGCCTTTTCGTACTCGTTTTGCAATTCTCTTCTCTTTAATGACATATGGCCTATTCTCGACGGTGCATAAGGATCATGTCACGGAATATCAAGCATTTCCCGAATCCGATTTGCCCAGCATTTAATACTGAGTTCCCGCGGTTTCCATGTCCCTTTCAACCATGTTGGTAACAATGAGCACGGTTCTAAATACTGACGGCAGGTTTCCGCACAATATACACGAAGCACTCAAGGATTCCCAAGAAAGAGATATCGGAAAACATTATTTTGATTCCAAGGTATTCCAGAATCAGAACTTTATTTCTTAAAAAAGAATTTTACAATTTATTTGCTTCTAAAATTAATTTTTTTTTATATTATTATAAAAAATATAATTAATTATTTTGCTTCTTAATTTGCTTCCTAAATATAATATATAATTAAAAAAAATATATAATTAAAAAAATGATTGCTCTATTAGCCCGTCTAAAATTTCTACATAAAACGGGTGAGTGGTCTCACAACAATTTCCTTTTTTTGTTTTGTGATCCGGAACCCTAAAAATGTGACACAAAGAATAATATTTTCTTTGGCCACTGAAAATAATATTAGGTATGATTAATGTCCAATTGTCTGCAATCCAAATTGAGATACCATGTATATATTATCTATGAACAGTAAACGAACTCGATATTCGAATGATCTTTTGTTAACATTATTTAAATATATTGAAAAAAATAAGAAGTTTGCAGCCTATTTATATTGTATTTTATGAAAAATACTTTTGTAAGATCTTCATTTTAAAGAGAACATAAATATGTATATATATATATATATATATATATATATATATATATGTGTGTGTGTGTGTGTGTATACATAAATTTGTGCTTAAAAGTCACATTAAATATTTAATAAAATAGGATTTAAATAAACTGATAAATATTTCGCACACGGTTATATTTATAAAATTAATTCATTACATATTTAAAAGTTTTATAAATTCATTCAGTGAGAAATGTTTAAGTAACATGGAAGCTATACTTTTCATTATCTTTAATCCATATGGAATTTTTTTCAAAGAAACTTCTTATTTATATTTCTTTGTATTTGAACTTTTTATTTCATACTATATAAAATCTACGAATAAATGGTAAATTTCATAAAGTATGAAATAAAACAGTTCAAATACTAATTTTAATAGGCGAACTCTATTATAATCATGGTAAAACACACATATTACATTCATGGTAAAACACACATATTACTTCACAATCACCGTAAATTCGCATAAAAAGATTGTGTGAGAAGGAAGAAAATATTTACGACGTCATCAAAATATCCAAGTTTCACTCACAACTGTGAGCGAGCGGAGTAAGCAATACGTCCTCGTAACTTTTCATTAGAATTAGCTTAACAATATGTTTTTAGTGAAATTATGCTTTGATACATTTACACACACACACACACACACACACACACATATATATATATATATATATATATATAGACACATATATAAATGCCGAAATGGCCAGATAAGAAGCAATGAAAAACAAAATTTGGAAACTTAAAAAATATTTTGTTCTTTTCTATTTTTCTCCTCATAATCGGGTTTTGTATTTCATTTGTGTACTTGAATTAATTTTTAAATCCACATACTTAAAATGACATGTTGCAAAATTTTAGAAATTTACGTATATAATTTCGATAATGAATTTTTATAAGTTTCTAAGCTTTGGAAAAAATCTTATTTTTAACGACTCAAATTAAACTGAATTGCTTTAAATAGGTACAACATTTGCATACAAAAAAAAATTTCGATTGTGATTTATAATTTTTTTTCTGTAGTTTTAATCAATGTGTCGTGTAAATAAAATATTCACATAATTTTTTTTTATAAAACCTTTTGAATATTATATTATTTTCCTTATTACCCGGCTCCACTGGGAAATTCTTTTGGTCCTATTAGAAATTTAAAAAAGACATGTTTAAGCGGTTATGATAGTATTACCAATGCTTAAATCACGCAGCTTCAATTTCTAGTAATAATAAAGGATTGAAAATAATTTGACACATCTTCTTTTCCAAATTCAAATTGTCCGGTTAATAGGCAGAAAAATTGATTTCGTACCTTGTAAGATAAAGTTTTCGTAAATAGTTTCGTCCTTCATGAATACGTCCGCCACTTGAATATATTTTTTAAAATTAAATTTAAACAGCTTTCCGGAACTTGATAAGCTACAATCGATCATTGAAATATTAATATATTCTGCATTTATGTGTAGACACAATTATAGTGATAAGAAAACGGTTATGATTATAATTAAGTATGGAACATTTAGGGGCGTGTTCACATTTTTGACGAAAAATGTCCATTTTTGCCAAGTTTAATCTAAACTCTGGGAACATGTTGTATTTTGATATAGATAAACTTTCATCTGTAATTCAGTTTATTCCTCTCTGTTGGTTTCACCTATTTGTTTTATAAAAATCGACTTCTAGCAATACATACTCCGCCGAAAAGGCTAAAAACCAGCAAGTTTGGAGGATTCGTTGCAAACAGTTATATTATAATTTGAAATGAGAAAAAAGCAGTAAAATGATCATTTTCTCTTCATTATTTTGTATAGAGAACAATTTAGATTGACGCAATAGTAAAATAGAAAAAGAAAAATATTTAGTCAACTAAAATATAGTTTCAATCATTGATATAAATAGTATGAACAACAAAACGGCTAGTCATAACGCGCTGAGATGCGCTCGTGGTTGGCATCAACAACAACAGGCATCTCTGAATACAAATATTCACAATATCGGCCACACTAATTATAGTTGGTTTGGCCATTCGTAATCAAGGTAAATAAATTTATCTGTTTGAAATATTTTATTTCATGATGTGATTATTTTAGTTTTACGTATAACATATATGTATATATATATATATATATATATATATATATATATATATATATGAGTGTGTGTTTGTTTATTAATATTATCGGAAGTAATTAATCATGTTGAGAGGTTGTTAAATAAAACTAATTACTTTATATAGCAATTGGCATAATTTACAGTTTTGCAACAGGAAAAATGTTCAATTGGCAAGATTGTAAGGTATGTATTCTTTATTATTTTTTTTGAGGTCTGTTTCTCAAAAGGAAAATAGAACCATTATAAAATTATTCTCGAGTCTGCCCGTCTGTCTTTTATAGCCGTTATCCTAAAAACCACTTGAAGTAAAAAATTTAAATTTGGCATAGCGGTAAAACATATTTAACACGCAAACATAACAGTAGCTGACCCTCAATAATATTCATACGGATATTTACGTTTATTTATATTTGCAGGTGATTATCTCGGAAACAATGCCACCTGGAAACTTGATATTTTTAATGTCCGTGCCCGTATTTTTAATTAGCTAATTTCTTTTTAAATATTTACAATAAAAATAAAAGAAAGGTAAATAAGGTAAATGTTATCTTTTTTTAAATATTTATAATAAAAATAAAAGAAACGTAAATAAAAGTATTATTTTTTTATTTTATGTGTCATATGGCCGTCATTTTTTTATGAGGGATGCAAACATTTTTCATAATTTTAAAACTTTTATTTAACGAGATATTCAAAGAATATGCAAAAATTTGCATTCTCCCACTTATTTGGGAAACAACTAAGCCAAAAATCATGAAAAAGAAACAGTGTCGGTAAAATCTGCCTAAGAGAATAAAGAAAAACTATGGCGACTATCTTCGATCTTATACGTTTTAAAATATATACGATGTTTTTACACCATTAGGCCATATATTTCCGTTAGGATAATTAAATATCTGTAAATAGTTTAATAAAAATATTATGTGCCCTTAAGTATTTATTACAGCCTTTAGATGCAAACTCAAGTTACTCAAGTCAATGGTAGCGCAAGTCTTACAGATTTTTATGCAAATACTTCCAATATGTTATTTCGCCCATCCTTTATATTGAATTTGGAATGTATGCAAATGAATAAAACGCCGTGAGAAACCGAAAGGTAAATATGTATTTTTGTATGTATAATATATATATATATATATATATATATATATGTATATATATATATATATATATATATATATGTGTATATATATATATATATATATATATATATATATATATCGGAATTTTTAACATTTGAGCCTAATTTCAACAGTACAATTATACTTTATAACATTCAAATTCATTATCAATCAATATTCAAAGATGAACGAGAGTTGATTACATGGTAATATCCTTGAATGGAACGTGTCGTATTTGTTGCCCCTACTGTGTCGGCTAATTAAGATATATCGTCACGGTATACTAGATCAACATGTTTATTATTCTAGGATATGCTTGTATTCCAAATTAAAAGACAAAAAATAATTATTTATTACAACACTTTTTAAATATCAGAAGATTTTTAATAGTCCTTCGATTGCCGTTTATCTTACATGCGTATTGCGAAAGAAAAAAGAACAAGTCGATATTCAATTTAACGCTTATTTGTAACATGCTCAGTGGGAACTTTGACAAGCAAAATATAAATGTAAAAAAATGGACTTAAACCAAGAAGCTGTTGTCGGTATAGTGTCTGTCGATAGTGGTTTTACAAAGTTAAATATAGTTTAATGTCATGTCGATATTCCACCCATGTCTCCAAAATTGTATAACTCTTGTCATTGACCACTTGCAAATGGTGAGAACAAGCAACCGAGTACTGCACGTCTGAGGCGGCACGAGAAGAAGCAGATTATGCAAAATTCATTGGCAATGTAGATGAAAATATAATATCAGTAATCACTGTAGTAATCGACGCTTATTATAAAGCTACTGCCTAGGCAATCTTATGGCACCAATTATATACGCTTCTAAGAGTATAACAGCAATCATAAGTGTCCAAAGTAAGAAAGTGATTTAGTTAAGAGTAAACAATTAATATTTATTGACATTGAGCCTCCATCACATACCTGTTTTAAAAATTACACCCGTCTTTCAAACTTAAATGAAGGCTCTTGCAAAGAATGGTCTCATTTCTTCAAAACTGACTACCCATGGAGTCTCAAATGCGTATTTTACCATAAAGAAATGTCACTCAACGTGAAATAGAATGTAGAAACCATCTCTTGCCTAATTATTCTAAATCCTTGTTGGAAATTGCGTTTAATACAGTCAATTTATTGAGAGTATGGAAACTTCTTAAGGATAATTACTTGAGATTGCGCTGGGGTGTAGATTTGTCCGTGAAACTATGTACCAGTCAGAACATACCGTTTTTTTAAAAACTAGATAATATGAAAAGAAATATTATTAATGGGCCTTTCATATATTTGGTAATCATTATGTTTGTCTTATTTTTGTACCGCAAATATGCGCCATAGTGAGATTTAATTACCAAATGAAAAGTTTGTGGTGTTTTCCACCAAATAAGTGGTGTTTTCCACCAAATAACTAATAGCAGGCACAGATTATCTTTTCATTCTGATAGTTCAGTTCAAAATCAAACCAATAATTTATCAGAAAGCTTTAATTCACGCATAGTCAAATATGTAGGAGGAAAGAGAGTTAACTTTTCTCTCCAAGGTATAGTGGGGGCACTATAGTGGGCGATGGGCTGCTGCTTTAATGTATTTTAATAAAGGTCGGTTTGCAATCTTTTGTGCTTAAATTTATTTTCAAAACAGACGCTTGTTCTGAAAGAAATTAATTAGATGCATTTCGTAGAGATCTTCATGATGATAGAAATTTTAAAAGAACAAAGAAACCAAGCTCTTATAAAAAGACTCTTTTTATAGAGAGACCTCACAGAAGCCGGATATGATTGACGGTATATATGAAGAAGTAAAAAAAGAGTTTCTGAAAGTATTGATTTTGACCATTGAAGAGTAATATAATCCAGAGTGCAATATAGTCTAACAAAGTGTCATATCATTTTGGTTAAAGCGTAGGCAGAAATTATTAATAGCTTCTTGGTTTTCAAAAGTATGCAATAGACGTGTAAATATTAAATACGCTTCATTAGTTAAACAGATTGTCATGTATATATATATATATATATATATATATATATATATATATATATATATGTATATATATATATATATATATATATATATACAAAAGAGAAAAAAAACTGACAATAATTGCTTAGTTAACTACAATGAGAACTACCCAAAACATTTTTATTTGTTGTAAATAAACCCAAAAATAAAATAAAACTTGTTGAAATCATATTTGCCAAGATAAATTTAATTTTCAGTGAAAATTTTTACACCGCATCAGACAAGTTTGCGATGGAAAATGAGTTCAATTTTTACTCGCTCAGATTTTTTATTTAATATTCAAATAAGATTTTTCCTTTCGATTTTCCTATTACTTTGTCTTATATATTATTATAATTATTTTTATATAATTATATAAAAATTGACATGAAAATATCTGCATTATTCCCGACACTATATAAATACAAAAGCGTACGATTATTTAAACCATGCACTGGACGATTCACTTTGTAAAATGTGTAGGCGTACTGATCTGTTAGAAGTTGCAGATGGTAGATACGGGAGAAGGAGTGGAGGAAGGCGCAGTAGGTCTGGATTTATTTAAGCTTCTATTTTAAAATAAATATATACATAACATATTAATTACTTTCATTAACACGAAACGAAGGAAAATGTAACGAGATATAAATAAGAGAGAGGTTGACTGTGTCCTCGACACAACCGCAGGTACGTGGCGTAACAACGTCTATAATGAAGGAAATAACTCATTTCACAAAAATCAATACATCTATCGCTGGCAGCCATGACTTGGGTTGAGTTAAGCGGGTTAAGTTGTATTGTTTTGCACTGGGTTGAGTTGAGTTGTTTTGGGTTGGTTAAATTGCGTTAGGTTGGGTTATATTGAGATGGATTTTGTTTTTGTTACATTTGGTTGAGCTGTGTTTGGTTAGATTAAATTGGTTTGCTTTAGGTCGTGTTCTATAGAATTAGACTCGATTGAGTTTTTTAGATCGGTTGGGTTTGCTATGAGTTAGATTGGGTGTGGTTAGGTTTTCTTTAGTTGGATCGGATTGATTTTGGGTTGAGGTGGGTTCGGTAGAGTTTGCTTTAGGTTGGATCGGGTTGTTTTTGACTGGACTGGGTTTGCTTTGGTTTGTATCGGACTTTATTCAGAAGTTTTTAAGAAATACGTGTTCATAAAAATCCACAAATAATGGAGGTACAGATTCTTATCTCCATGCGAAAAACACCAAAATAGACAAAATCATTTCATTTTGTCTACCTGACTTAATTCTTTGGACATTGTATTTTATGGATGTAGCATGTTGGTATAACCAAGGTATAGAGCGTTGACGCATCAGGAGGCATTTTTGCATTCAGCAACTAATCTATAGGAATTATTAAAATTTATTACAAAGTTTTCTTTACCACAGAACCATGTATAATTACATGGTTATACATGTTAATACATGGGCCAACGACACGTTTGGATTGCAAATGTTATTTAAGCTCAGACATTAGGCATTTTGGGAAAAATTTTAAAAAGATGTCTGAATTCAGGGGCGTAGGGGATAAAGTGTTTCAAGAAAAATAATTTTTGAAAATTCCGTACTGTATTCGCTGACAACATTAAAACTCTTTTAGGTCAAAGGAGTTGAAATAATAGAGTGAAGTACACCCTATTCATTTTTCAGGGAGGAAAATTTGTTTATTAATTAGGTTAAACATTAAGTTAGGTTTAGGTTAGATTAGTTTAGGTTAAGTTCAGTTAGGATTAGCTTAAGTTCAGTTAAGCTGGTTTAGATTTGAGTAGGATTGGTTATATTAGGTTATGTTGGACTAAATTAGAAAAGGTCGGGTTAGACTGGGTTTGAACATATTGATTTATGCTATAAATAAGAGTATGTTGGGTTAGATTAGGATGTAAAAGATTAGATTATTAGGTTGTTTAATTTGGGATGGATTGAATTGAATTAGATTACATTAGGACGAGTTAGTTTGGGTTATAAACGGTTAGTTTGAGCTGCGTGCGTTTAGGTTTGGTCAGAGAGTGTTAGGTTAGAATATGTTTAAATTATTATTAAAGGAGGTAATTTCATGCCTGCTACTTTCATCGAACAAACTATGGAAGTTTAAAAAGTGATTCTTTCCGTAAATTACATAATTTTTCGAGTTGGACTTTGTAATAGACAGAGTTCTTCTCCTCTTTTTGCCATCTCCACTCCTCCCTGAGCTTTGGTAGCAAGTTTCAAAATTTTCACCGTTATCTTTATTTTTATCATGGATACTCTGAAATTAAAACTTTCAACTGGTGAACAACTCTGGCGCTAATGTAAACGTGGGAAATGGAATAAAATTCAATGGAATTAATGAACTTTATCTACAAAAATACTTTTCCAATTAAAACCGATTAAAATTTAAAAAACCATTAGATTCAATCTATGTACAAATATAATAACCTAAATTTTGTTTGGTTTCATTTAAATTCTTTTTTTGAGTTATTGTAGGATAGAGTTTTAAATTTTTTTGCAAGGCAGAAACGGATTTCCAAAATTGGAAACGGTTCATTAAATCCATTCCATTGAGCGTTATCTAATAAGAAAAATGGTGCATATTGTAGCCGTTCTCTTTACCTTTGTTGACCCCGTCCTGGATGCTAAACCAATAATTTCATCATTTTGTCGAAAGTACGAATTATATGTTTATCACGGGAGTCGCTGACTGTTAGTTTGAAAATAATTTCAAAATAGGCGTATATTATTTCTTAATGATAGGACCAAAAATAACCAAAAATTATTTGATTAAATGCTACCCTAAATGGCGACACCGTTTTGGTTCCGTTGGCATTTTGATTCTCTTGTGGCGGTTTGTCCTGAAAATTGTCAAAAAATGCCTGATTGTGTAGTAAAAATACTTTTAAATTAAATTTTGAAAATTTAAAAAAATGTGGATGGAGTATCTTACTATCGGTGAGCAATCGTTTTTAGCACATGTTTTTTTATTATTTAATAAAAAAAAATGTTTTCTCGTAATATTAAATAACTATATGAATTCCAACGCTGTGACTTTGTAAGGACATGTTTCACAAATTATTTTCCAACATTCATTTTTATATTTTTCTATTTTTGAAACCGATAAAAGGATGCCGTGAACATAGAAAAGCTTACAAGTAAAGCGAATATTTATTTGTCGATTTGTCAGTGAATAAAGTGTTTAAAAAATCAAGAATATTAATTTACTATGTTCATAGCTTTAAATCGTTCGCTACGGGTGAGTATTATATTACGGCCAACATATATACTTTTGGCGTAGCCAAATCAAGAAATGCACATATTGGGTACACAGATAGTGTGTAAGCATGTACACCCATTGGGTACACATGCTTACACACTATCTTGACATGTCGTAGTTTATGAAATCATATTCCAATTCATCAAGAAATATGGAGTCGAATATTAGATTGGATTTGTTCAATTCAATTTTCTAACAAAGAAAACTGAATCTAACGAAACCGATATATGTTTCGATATGTGATAAGTTTTTATATTTTCTAAGGAGTTAACCTTCCAAGTAATGATGATTTAAAATGTTTACAAATGATTTGATATTTTCTTGTCGCTCTCTAAACCTATTCAACATTTATGCTGTCAAATGTTTGGTTAAGTTATAAACGATTGGAGGATACATACATTTTTAGGAAGATACATTTTTTCCAATAGTGATACATGAAAGTGTAACGTAATATAAGATAGTTTAATAGAGGTTGGTACAAACTTGACATTCTGTTTTTTTTTTATGAAGAACACATGTGAGATATATTTATTTATAATATTGCGAAAAAGTTAATAAAAATTAATATTCTCTTAAGTAATACAAATTTAAAATAATTTAAATATTGCCATTCCAAGATAGTTATAAAAATAAAGGAATTGAGAGCTTGTTTTTTTTTAAATCAGTCACTAACGCCATGTCACTAACTTTGTAGTTTCGTTTAAATGTGATAGATGGCGCTCATGAATTGGAGTCGTTATTGGTAATAGGTTAAATGTAACTATTGCCGTATCTTAATATTTAGACCGCACGATTTTAAAATGAAATCCCATTTATCTTCTTCAAATTTAAATTATTTTGTCAATAACAAATTATTTTCAAATGGAAGTATTTTAAATCAAATAGTCTATGTAACTTAAAATCATTGAAGGCCATTTACAAATTTTACCTATGAAATTTAAGAAGAAGTTAGACTGTAAATATCTTTTAAATATTTGTTTTTTAAATTTATATGTTAATTTTTAACATCATATTTTGCAAAGAATTTTACTATTTTACTTGTATTACAACTATTGTATATCTAAATATTGAGCCTTCTTAAGTGCTAGCTTGTAAGTAAAAAATAGCCTATAATTGTTTCAATGCCGAGCAAGTGAAAGATTTCTATACAGATATTTACTTGTCTTTTTTATTAGTACGCTTTTTCCGCGAAATTGTGCTTCCAAATAAATGAATTATAAAATAATTTCAAATCTGTGTAATAAAATACTATGAAAATCTATGAAAATAAATAAATAAAAAAATAAGATATAAAATAAGAAGCTGATTTCTTTACCATTCCTCGATTTCGATCCGTAAAATATATTATTATGTGTTAAACAGTGCAGCTATTCTGACAAATCAAAAATGTGCCAAGTCATTTTAATTTGGTTAACTAACCACATAAAAACATTCTCATCATGAAAACTACCAACATTTCGACACGTAACTGTCTTAAATATGCTCGAAATATTTTTACCTTACTCCAAAATAAACATATTTAACCTACGCAAAATAACTCACGTTCTCAATATATGCAAAGAATAAGCTGAGATATGTATTGAAAGTATATTAACCTCATCTTACTGTTTTTGTTGGTGGCATCATTAATTTTGTCCCAAAAAGATTTCATAAATATTTTTATGTCACACTTTATAAACAACTTTAACCAAATGCCGCCCACATATCCGTTCCCCCTCGTCAAATTTGTAACCTCAGTCTTCTAACTCTTGTATGCCTCGAAAATTATCTATACGAAAGAAAATACGCAAACTTTGCACGATATACCATATAGTGAGTAAATGCCCGCCCACGCGCTCAACGGATATAACGGCGGAGGTTTCCATCGCGACCGCCCGCCAGTTTGCACAGTAACTGTTTTCGAGGAATTCATAATAGTTATGTAAAAACACACAAAATTGGCAGTAGCTCATATCATATATTTTATCAAACCAATTATGACGAGTACTTTAAAGGATTTGGCGTCATGACACCGCCGTATAGATCATTTTTTTTCGATATATGCGGCGATTAATTTTAATTGGAAATTTAATTTATTTTAAAATAAAATTTTATTTTAAAATTTTACAATGGAATTTTAAAATGAAATATTTTAAAATAATATTTTTTAAATAAAAACGTTTTTATTTACTATCCGATGTTCCCTACATTCACAAATACATTAATTGTAATAAATATTAACGAAACAACTTTTCACTCGGTAAAACTAGTTGCTAGTGTATGGAAAAAATTAAAACGTCCTCCACTATTATACTCGCATCTATCTTTTTTTGCTGTGATTTTACTTTTCAAAATTTTAATAGAACTTCATTCATTCTGTCCGCCACACGTACATTATTTCACATAAAAGTTAATTTTACCTTTCCAAAACAATAAACGTCATAATATCATTTACTTTCATTTGTTATTTTTATGTCTGACATTATTTGCTTTTATTTTTCAGCAACTTTGTATTTATACATTAAACTTTCTCTAAGTATATTTGAAATATGTGCGTCAAATTATCGTAGATTTTGTATAACTGAGTGTTATAAACCGCCTAATCCAGATATGCAACTAATGTGCGGATATTTTCATGATTATTTAAATTAATCACTTTGTCCTTAAAAATAATCGACGTATATATTAAGCAATAAAATAAATGCAACACACCCTTGCTGAGCACCTTCAGTGATATCAAACCACTTGGTCAACTCTCCACCAGTGCTGATTTAGTACAATAATATGATGCTTTTTTACCTTTAAATCGTTCATCTAGCACAAGCATCGGTAATATTTTCATAACGCTTATCTTATGACTCTTTCACAGACTATGTGAGATTCATAGAAGCACTGCAATTTACCTTTTGAACATAATTATTAAAGAATGTTTGGGAATAAACTCTTGATCCGTTTATCTCATCTCTTACCAATAACGAGTTAGTATATTCCACAGCATGCTTTAATTTTTTTATTCACTCCTTTGAGTGAGCTGAGTGAGTTGAGTTGAGTGAGTTCTTCTGTATTACATTTTGCTTGCCAATTTTTCTTTAACACAAAGACTAGTACAATCCGAGTTCGTTCTTATTTCGGTGCCGTATCCAAATAGCAGTACTCATTGCTTAAAGGAATTAATGACTGCAGTGCTGCTGATCCTGGATAAAAATAAGTTAACGGTTCCATCATACTTCAGCAAATTAAATTTTTTGTAATATTTTTGTAGATCACGTCAATTTTTTTGTCAAAACTCGTTAATAGTAATATTATTTAAATTCCCAGTATCTGCTTAACATCAACACTAACAAAAAAAAAATTTCGATTTCTGAGTTAAATTTTTAATTACTAACATGCTAACTTCTTTATTAGCGGAAGAAACACCAAAATTCTCCGATATATTTATAGAATACTTTACATTATATCGGAAATTCTTTGTCACTTGAGACTTTCAACGTCGCCGTGGTGTTTTGGATTGATCATAAGGTATACGGCCTCTGACGACGTAACGCACCGCGGAGACCCAGGTTCGACCCCGGCCGTTCGCCGAACGGGGCTGGAAGGTGTCATGGTTGGCTGTAAGGGATTGCTCTCGTAGCAATAAGTCCGCAACATGTATCAATTAGTTACATTAAAGTAGATAAATAAATTGTCATTGATGTATTTTTTATGCTTAGTCGTTGGTTAGTATGGCCTAATAAACATTTAATATTTATCGTAATTTATATTAAAATTTTATTTCAAAACGCAATAAAAACATAACTAAGTATATAATTATTTTATTCTGTTTAAATGACTACATGTGAAAAATTTAATTAGTTTCATGTTCAATAGATTTCTCTAAGTCGTTAATCAATCAAAAAATCAATCAAAAAGTCGTATATTAAAAGTCCTACATTTTATTTCAACGGCATGTAAAATAATTAAACCAGTCACTTGATTGGTTTCATTTAATTTTGATGGGCACAAAAATTAAACTATCACAACAAAACTTATACACAATCTTCGGTGTAAATTGTATATCACCTAAGTTAAATATAAAATATATATTAAAAAGGGGTCTCCCTTTTACATGATCTTCCCCTTTAGACATGCAGCATAAATGTGATTGAAACGATGCAAAAATATGATCCACGATAATCGTGGTTTGGTTTCCCTTTTTGATTTAAAACCGTAAACAGTGAATTGGAAGTGAAATTTCGCTCAATGAAATTGTGTACTGCAGATATTAACAGGATAAAACCGGAATTTAAATGAAAACATTGTGATGAGAGTGAATTTAAATATGAATATTGTTTTGCTTCACATTCTTCAAATGCAAAATTCTTCCATGTATATATGTACTGCTGCAGAGACAAAAGAAAGTATTTTAAAAATACTTACAGAAAATGTATAGGTATATTTATGTCGTATTAATAATAATGCTAATGCATAAATCACACAGTAATAGATTTATAAAAAAATATTCGAAATGAATAAGTAACTGACAAGAAAGGAATAATATATATATATATATATATATATATATATATATATATATATATATATTTGACTTCGAATTTCTTAAAAATTCCAAGAAATATAATACTAATTACTATGGTAATAATAAATTTGTGCTTTACGTTCAACGTCAACGTGAACGTGCCCATAATTTCTGTCAACGAATGTATGTTTATTTTATCAAACTTTTCCATCATTCTTTTGTTTTGTCATAATTTTTAATTGAATTGCGTAACGGGACAGTGAAATGGAAGACTAAATGTGCGAGTATATCTTGAATTTAATCGATTTGTCAAGTTTAATTTCTACGATGAAACAAAGAATTCTCAAATAGTTTGAAAAATCTTCCCATGAAATAAATTACTTTTTCGTATTTTCAAAAGGTTATTTAATATTTCATAGAATGTAAGCCGGCTGTTCTATTAATGTAGCAGAAGACAACCTTTTTTGTTATCACACTGTACTCTATCAATTTATAGAACCAAATCTGTTGAGAGCACTATCCTGTCGTTATTATTTCATATTTTTATAAAAGCTCAAGGTAATTGGACGAGAAAAAGCCAACTAATCGTAATAATATTAATTATTTAATATTGTATGTAGGACATAATGACTATATTTATTCAGTTTTGCAAGGAAATTATTTCCATTCATCCTTATCGGTACTATTTATTGACATTAAAATGGTTATTGCCGATTTATAATATACATATGGTATATATTGAGTGTCTGCCATATTATCGAAACAAGCCAAATAAAACTTGTTATAATTTTTTTAAAACCATAGTATCATTTAAATTTTTTTTTACATTTTTACATATTGATAAACATAAGAAAAGAGATATTTTAATGAAAAATATTAATACGCCAAAAATAATAATACTATGATAGTAATAATCTAATCAAAACAATGCATGGAACTATATATATATATATATATATATATATATATATATATATATATATATATATATATATATATATATATATATACATATATATATATATATCGATTTTTTTTAAATATCGAGGTACATTTACAATTACCGTCCCCTCTTGCTGGCCTTCCAAGACAAGCCCTTTAAAAAGTTTTAAATATGATGTAATTAGGTTTTCAGTAATGCCATTAATATTACTTACCGTGTCTGTAAAATGGAACCGTCAACGAATGTCATCTGCACATGTCAACGCAGTATAAATTAGGATAGGAACATCAACACTTTTTTTTTCTTTTATGTGGATTTTTCTAATATCCTTGCCATTTTTCACCCCACTGAGGTAATCAGTTGTCAGCTAGAAAAAAGTATTGGTCCAGGATTGATTTGTTTTTCAATTTATTATACATTTTTTACAATATTTGCTTCCTACGGGCTAATAAAACATGTATTGGTGTTACTTAGATATTTTTGAAATGAAATTAACACTTTTTTGCGTTTACTTCATCTCCAAAGACAACGTGAAGCAGCAGTGGTAACAGAGAGTAAAATTGTTCTAGTCTTTAATTTCGTGGAGATAGTAGTGACCAGTGAGCACCAATGAACCTGAGCCTGAATAATTGCTTTAAAGTCACAAAAAACATTGAGGCATGTACATTGGTCAGAAAAATAGTTCTAATCTGAAACGATAATATGTAATATTGATTTGTAAAAGTGAATTTCCTGGCATTATATTATTGATAGTGTTCTTATCGCTTATACATTTACAAAAATTGCTCTAAAATTGCTAGTTTTGCTCTTTGGCAAAATAATGAGAAACTACAGAATTCAAACTAAAATTATTCGCCTTAAATATCACTTTTTTATTTTATTTAATAAAATAAAAGCAAAACTAAAAACAAATTTACGGTGATATTCTTCACCAAATGTGAAGACATTAGATTTCTCGTTATTAAGTGAAACCTAATGTAACGTTTATATTTTTAATCGCCCTCTCCAATTAGTAATGATTTTTATTACATATGCAGTATTTTTATCAGAATGCTTTATACATACGTATTACGTAAACGAAAATAAAAAACGAAAATAGTACTACATATTTTTCAATTAAATTAAGTTCCTCTAAATATTACTAATTACAATAATAAATATTTTAAACTTTTTTAGGTACTTGCAAAAATAATCTAAGATAAAAATCCTGCCATTTCTGTTTTTAAAGCTTGCCCAATATCATCCTAACTAATATCATAAATGCGAAACAGCATTTATTTGTCTTTCTTTCAAGTATTAACGGAGCAAAAAATCAATGTACTTTTCATACAAAGATAGTCCACGAAATGACAAAGCCTATTTTTTATTCCAGGAAACTTTCTGATTTGAAAACTAAAAAGTATTCAAACGGAATAACGAATTAATGCAACAGATCAAAGTATAATTTTTTGAAACGCGCTTACGAAATATAAAGCAGGGATAGAATCTTTCTGTTTAGTCCCTAATTTAGAGGAAAATAATGCTCGGAGTATCTTGCTGCCTCAATGTAAATTGTTACTTTCGGGATGAAAGCACAACGTCACACGGAAAAGTAACAGAGGCCCTAAACCTGTAAACAAAATTATTAGAAACATTTTGAAAGAGTTTTATGTATAAAGAACAGACTATTTGTCAATAGACATAGTTATTGACACAGAATAGCGCACTTCATAAACTGTTGAGTTTCTGAATTCTCAAAGTGGTAAGGTGTGCTCTTACACAAGCTACAATTAAATTTTTAGGCCTTGGGGCCATTATTATGTGAAATTTAGATACACTGTTATTATATAACGAAACGAGATATCACTCCACACAATTTGGTTAGAACATAATCAATGCCAGTATTCTGACAGTGGCCGAAAAGGACGAAATCTTTATCACCCCCTGGATTTCTCACAAATATTAAGTACTTAACTTAAACAGATCTTTGGCAATAGGGACATTTTTGTTATAGAATAATATATAACTTGGCGTATTCATCATCATTGGTGTATGTGAATAGTAGGGTGCTGAGCAAACAGTGGATTGTAATAATATTAAATTCTATTACACTTGACGCCGCTTCAAAACTATTAATTCTTTATAGTTGTGCAATCCAACTTGGAAGTCTTATAATGGTTTCACTGCAAGTTTTAGAGAATAAAACTTAATTAGATTGGCTCTTTGAAATAAAATTGGCACTGATCACAAAATAATGGGTATTTTTATATAAGGGTTGAATTGAAATAAAGAATTTTTAATTTTTACAATTTTGTTTAGCAAATATTAAACTTCAACTAGATTTGTGATGTTAAAATAATACTCCAAAAACTTTTAGGCAAAGAAAATTTATGAAAACGTTTCTAGTACTTATCCACTAACATTTTCTTTTAAAAATCCCTTGTCATCTCAATTCAATTGACCTGAAAGTTAACCTACTAGAGGAGGTTAACTTTCAATACTTTCATTATGTGAATGGTGAATGTGCCAATAAAATGAATTAGTACAAATATTTTGATAAAAGACTTAAGGTTTTGCATAAATTTTTATGTAAATGTAATTAAATATGTAAGGAACCCACTACCCGCGACTTCTACTCATATAGTTATACGTATAGTGATTTGTAATCAGTGTGAAAAAACTGCAAGTGAATCTGACTAGTATTTTACTTCGATAAAGACAAGACAGGAAATATTAAATGCGTCTATGCGGTAACATGTTACTTTCCATCTACAAGTGATAATACTAATTGACATGAAATAACCAAATTTATGTCCGCGAAATGCTTCAAAATTTCGGGCTAAATTTTCACCTCTACTTCTACAATTCAAATTGTAGGATCATTTTACGATGCCACGTTATAATTCATTGTTCGATATAGTTATAAACAATTTTGAACAACTTATTGCGGGATAATGAATTTTTAGAGTCCCGTAAATTTGAAGGAAAAAAAACACATATAGTTACTCACTTATCCGTCCGTCTATTAGACCAGTTTTACCGAAGTAAAATTCGAGGTGGAATATTAAAATTTGTCAACAGCTAACTCTAAAGATGTTATAAAAAAAATTCATAGGAGGCAAATAAATAATTGATTCTTCACTTCACATATCACGTATATCATTTAACGATACAAGTTGTAACTATTTTATAACTATATCTTTCAACAACATATACTTTTCTCCCTACTAAAATGAAAATTGTGAAAAAAAGTTTTATTAAAACTAGGTAAAGTTAACCGCGATACTATAGCGATGCGTCTAAATATAGAAGTTTTTGAGATATTCACGATATTTATACACCTCTAAAAGATATGCTAGGCAATATATTTACGTGAAGAAAAATAATATTAATTTTGTTTGTAGGTTAATAGATATACTATGCACCCTTTTAGTATATATATGCCTTATTGCTTACGAAACTCTTGTAGTACGAGTTCCCTTGTATTACAAGACGTATATTTGGAATTTGAGTTCATGTATAATTCTTATCAAAATGGTTGAAGGCAATTCACCCGATTTAACAATCTTCTTTATAAAGGTTTATATGTGTCAAAAGTGAACGATTTATTAAGAACATAGCGTGCACCTGAACGATAAAAGGGAAATGGAGGTGTATGAATAAAATAATTGTCTGTATTTTGATAAGAGATTTCTGTTCAAAAACCGCCGAAGGACTTCTTTGCTTAGGACAAAAACAAATCACAAACTGAAATTTAGATATATCCTCAAACTAATCAGCCCTCTTGAAAAACAATAAACTTTTAAGAGATTTATTCCGTTGATGTCCGAAAAGTGACTTATTTTCTGGGAGACTATCTCTATTTTTTGTTATTTTGTCAAAAATAAAAACATTTAATTATGTTGGGGTATTGTATCTGAAAATAAATTAAATAAAAATATAACGTGTTTAAAAAAAAATTAATTAAACACTGCAAGTCAGTTAAATCAGAAAAGAGCGGTGACATTTTGAAAATCACAATATTTTTTTATATAATTACAAAACTATAAATTATACCATAAAATTAATAGGTACAACAAAATTAATAGTTTTTTCTAATATTAACCGTTATTTTATACCTTTTTTTCATAAATTTTTATAGTAGCATAAAATAAATACATTTGAAGTCAATAAAAATTCTAATAATTTACGTCCATTACATTTCTAAGCGTTCTGTATTTATATTTTAATTAGGAAAGAAGATACTATACTTTCACGTATATATTTTTTATATTTGTCGCATGAACACACCTTTCTCCTTTTAAAATTTACAACACATATTCCTTTCTACAAAATACACATATTAGAATGCTAAAATTTTACAAGTTTCTGAAATATTACATTTTGGTGGGTAGTGAACGTCAAGGTTTAAATTTCATTGCGGTATTCAGTTTCTGTACTGTAATCATATTGCGCATTTTATATAAAATTTAAACTGGCTTAATATTTTTGAATATAAAGAATCATTAACAATTTCTTTATGGAATAAAAACACACAATTTCTTCCCGTAAACTCTTCTTTTTGTACCTAATCATTAAAGTTACTAATATTGATATTTTCTTGTTTCTACAGAATTATCGCATTTTTTTGAAACCTCATTTCTGTACTGTCAAGACTTTAGGATGTTACCTATAATAACTCTTGTAAAGCATTGAAATACAACTCAATACTATTTTTGTATAAAACAGAATTTCAGTTGTTATCTTTTCAATGACGTATTCGAGACTGATACATTCTATGATTGGACCAAAAACGTAGTTTTATGGTTACTGTTGGGAGCTACGCATTGAGAATAGTTTTACATTAAAAAAAATCAATTTATTTTGTCATATTTTATTTTCCGGTCGAAGTACGATTATCTATACGTTCACAAGGAAAATATTCATTATATAATTGGATTAAAGACATTTAAAAATTTTGAAACCGGTTATTATTTCTTTATTCAATAAGGAGTTTATTCAAAATAACATCGAACAAATATTATAACGTGTATGATGTCAGCATTGTAATTGGTTCCATAAATAATATCTACAAAGTAGCTTTAAACAGAAAAAACCATTTATACTTCCTAAATATCGTCAGTGGAGAAATTTGCGTATGCAAAAATAATCTCAACAACCTTTCAAACATAAGTTTTATATGAAATTATTTTTCCAATTCTGTTTCATAAAAAACCCCAACTAAACATTTTCGTCTAAGTGATTAAGACGATAAATAGTGTAATGAATATGCAGATATATATACTCACATACTGTCATGTATATACGTACATTCGTATCTATGTACACACATATGCACCCACGGTCACAAGAGCGTACTTAAATATACATCCACGCTCCCACAGAGATATTCATTAAATCTTATATTTGCTATAACCTATTAATAATTTAAGGCCTTTTCCAGTTAAAATCTTAATTTAGATATTTTTCACAATACCATATTTATTCTCTGCCTTTTCTATTAATTGAATAATTTTGCAAAGTCGATCGTATTTTAAAGTTTCTCAGAATACATTACTCAGAAAATTTACTGAATTTTGAGAATCAAATGACATTTCTGAGGTGAAGAATTGTTAAAATAAGTTATTACAAATTTGTTTTTCTTTTTCTTTACAATTATTTTTACTGAGACGTGTTCAAGAAGTTTCCAATAAATTTTTATTAAAAGAAAAACCGTAACAAACCGTAACAAAAATTATTTTGTAAATACATCGTCAGGAATATGTTTTATTAGCTGCTAGTTTAGTGTCGGTGCCAAATTTAATTATTCCTTTGAAACAGAAATTACTTAGTGAAGTTTATTGATTTTAATCTGAGAAGCGACATTGAACAGCAGTGAGTTACAGCTGAGCGCATGTTTCTATTAAATACGAATATCGGTAGGGTTCGGTTCGGGATCGACGTTTCGTAGGCGTATGGTTAATGTAGTAAAAAATCGTTTCGGAAACTTGGTTTCGTGTTGTTTAATTCAAAGGATTTTCAATCCATGTCAATAATACGCAAACAATATCGCTGCGATATGTGTATATGAGAGAGTATGTTCACTTTCTTTTCTATTTCTTACCGGCTTCCTATTGGGTATGCTAGGTTTCCGTTTTTCATAACTCAGAAGAGATATTTCGTTTTTGAAATTTATCATTATTTCAAGTTATTAAAACGAAAAATTCTATGCCTGGTATTATTAAGCAACCTTCCTTTCTTTATATCTGACAATTTGCTATGCTCGTGCAATCATTGCCATCTTCTAGAAAAGAATTACATTGGAACTTTTTAGTTTCCCACGCTATTCAACTGTTCAACAACCTGATGGTGGCCGTACCAAAGAGCGAAAGTAAATTTGTCAAAATTTACAGTCGTTATTTTTTGTAGTTCTATGCACCTTTTTATTCAGGGTTAATTTAAAGTTTAAATTTTGTCAAGTTAATAACTCTTTCAAAAGGTTACTTGTAATATAATTAAGTTATAATTAAGTGTGCATAGTAAGTAAATAGATTTGTATTATGATTAGGAGATTCAACAGCCTAGTTGTTAAAAATATTTTAGATGAAATTATCTTCATTTATCACATTTTGCGAGTTTAACTAATTTTGAAGAATACTTTATATTAATAGATTTTGAACTTAAGATAACTTTGAAATTTCTCGCAAAGTTTGATTACGCTTTTATACTAATCTGAGTAGCGAATTGATAACGATATAACGGAAAAATTAATACTTTAAAAAACACCCTTTCACAAAATATGGCTCAAGCTCAAGCTCAAGCTGTATTCTCTGCATACTCCCTAAAAATTTTAGCACGATCAATATTTTTCATTGATTATAAATGTTTAAGTGTAAATGTATTAGACGCTTTGTTTTGAAATTTAACTTAAATGTTAAGACTATTAATTTATTTTTTTTTAAACTATTAATTTATTTTAGATTATAAATATTTAAGTGTAAATGTATTAGACGCTTTGTCTTGAAATTTAACTTAAATGTTAAGCATTATCATTTACTTAATATTAATTTAAAAAGCAAAGTTCTTTGTTTTGAAAATATGGCTTACTCTATAGTCTTTAAAAAGGATATTCAGAGAAAACATGTTCGATAATTATTTTTTGCTATTAAGGGCAGTATTTTGTAAAAGCGGGTTTTTTTTTCTTTAAACTATTAATTTATTTTTATTTTTTAGTCTTTCATTTTTTTTTTAAGACTTTACTTTTTTTAATTTTATAAAATTATTGTACTATCATACGTGTGCCAAATTTTAAATAATTTGGACGTGTGGAATTGGATGAAAATTTATGTTATGAATAATTTAGTTATTTTTTTGCCTTTATTTTATTATATGACTGAAAAACATTAGTTTTATGAGATTATCCAAGTTGCATGATGATACCACACAAAGAAGTGCATTAAATTTAGTTTCGCCGAATGCATTATATAGTTGCTTATATAAAAGTCGAACTACGCGTGTTAATTAAAAATAACAACACCAATTTTCGTTTATTCAAATTGAAATGGTATTAATGTGTACAAATTTACATTATTTTGCAAGGAAATCTTTTAGGGATAAGACTGTGCGTGAAGAAAAGCAATATATTAACATTTCAGTACAATTGTACTAATTTTCCTTGAAATGTTTCAGTGGTTTTATAATTAATATTAACATACAAAAATGTGGCGTAACTATAACTGAAGAGAATTTGAAATTTGTTTCTTCACTGCTCATTAAATTTAAGTAAAAATGTTTATCATTATTCGTCGTAAAAATCATTTAACCACAAAGTAGTAATATTAAAGTAAATAGTTTTATCTTTGCACGACAAAAAGAGAAAATGCGAATCAAGTGTGGAAACCATTTATAAAAAAAAATAATTTAAAGCCAAGTCTTTGAAAGGTAAAGAAAATAAATTCTGTAATGCAAAGATCAATTGACGTATAAATCGAAAATAAATTATAGTTTTACGATATGATCTACTTTGATTTTTTCATTACGCTCACATTTGATAAGAGTAATACGTACAATATACTTTATAAGAATTAGTGAATAATTATTCTTACAGGAATTCAAGGGTCTTACGTAGCTCGAGAAAAAGAGTACCATTAAATAAATAAATGTGATATTAGTATCAATAAATTTTAAATACTTGTCTGCGTTGTCACCATTTCTTCCATTTTATCAATTTTCCTTATCCAAAAGTCGAGTATCATAAGCTGCAGCTGTCGCGTGATTTAATCTTTAAAATTGACGGTAATAAAAATTATTAGCGTCATCATTCTATAAGCCATTAACTATATTCCGTTTGTTTTATGAACATAAGAGCCGCAATTTTCAGTAAGTAAAAAATTGTGACCTATGTTGGGATTCAACATTTTTTTCACTTAATTATTTGGCTCTCAAAAAAATTATTTTATTATTCTAAATGCGAGAAAAATTTATTAACGGCAAGACTATTATTTTGTTTTAAGACGTATAGATTGAAATTAGATTTAAATATTGCATTTCTCCTAATAACTTCCAAAATAATCGTCCTTTAGTAAAAATCGTGTCAAAAAAGCGAGGTAAGTTGCTTTACCTTCTCATGTAAGCCTATATATATATATATATATATATATAAGATATGTAAGCCTTCGTTCATAAATAAGCTTTGTGTCTGCCATGATTTTCTCTGAAGATTCATGAGACACCTGCATCTCATATGCATGAGCATCTTAATACAGCACGGTTGGCCTTAAATTAATACCTCCAAATTGCCCTTAAATTTGGTCAATGTAGGAATAATTTTAACATCGGCTCACAATTCTATGATATAAGATGAACACATGAAATTACATCGTAAGTGCTTCAGGTGAAGCTATCTTTTAATATGCTGGGGAAGTAACAAGAACAATTTTGCACAAAGTAATACATTTATTTCATGGTATTTCGACAGAAATCAGTTAATGTAGATACTAGAAATAGTGATAAAATATACTGACCCCCTTTTCTTTCAATAGATAATAATAAAATAAATCTTACAGTAATTTGAGAGTTGGCAAATTGCATATGTCAATTTAATTTATAAAATCTGTATCCTATGAGAAAATGTAAATATAAAAACATACATAGACAATAATATACATTAGATAGAGATCTAAGAAGAAAATGCAAAAATGAAAATTATGATAAAAACAAGATTGCTTGAAAACAATACATTAATAAGTGAAAATGAATCTTTGTACCACTTTTTAAGCCACACCCGCAGAAAAGTGAGATTTGTCATAGTTAAAATTTACATAGAGGAGTGTAGTAAGCTAAAGTTTATATATATCTATAGACCAATACGCGAAGAGAAAACTTTGTACCCCTTATTAAGCATATTGCGCATGCGGGAGAGTGTGCGTTTTGGCATTATTAAAGTTTTTATGCATAAAAACGAAATTTACATATAATATATGTTATAAATATATTAAATACATTAAAAATTTCAATATTTACGTCCAACAATAAAACATTTATCGTTTACGTTCGCACTGTCCATGTCAAACACATATTATTCTGTGGCCAAACAATTGTACAAAGTAGAGATTGTCGCCAAAAAATTATAAAATTTCAGATTGACTGAATGAGTTTCGAGCTGTAAATTTTGTGTGATTTTAAATGTTCCTTTTTGAATAGTCTGTGGAGTGCATATTAAGGCAAAAAGAGCGTTTATTTATATTTTGTTTAATAGATATCTCTATTTGATATATTAGTGAAATACAGCTCGCTTAATATACACTTGTGTGGCCTCTATATAAAGCTACGCTTATTACACTATTTTGCCAATCGGGCCCAAAGTCATTTTGAATGTGCATGTCGCTACTATACCGTCTATACCATCGAAATCCTAAAAAATTGTCTTGGCTGTATTAGTCGCAATAATAAAAATAAAAAAGAGGGGAAAGAAATGAGTGTAATAGTATTTGCAGTTACAAGAAAAGCTTTTAAATATGCAAATATTTAGCGTGCCTGAACAGGACGATTTTAGAAATCACATCAGAGTAGCTGCAGTAGAATGTGAAGAGTTATTATGTTTAGTGGTACCCTACATAAAAATATAATATACGATTCTAAGACAAAGCGTAAGTGTTAAACAAAGATTATATCTTTGCCGAAATTTTCCGAAATTTATCGTCGTTATGTAGTACTATAAACCTTTTTATTCAATGTAAGTTTAAAATTGAAATTTTGTTAAGTTAATACTCTTTCAAAAGATTACTTGTAATATGTGTTTGACTGTTGTAATATGTATTCTACTGTAGATTATTTGCAACCACTATTTCACTAATATATCAGATTTTTAGCCACAGGAAATTCCTACCAAGACTTAAAATACAGCACTTTAATATCTCAACCGATTCTGTTCCAAATAATCCCAGAAATATGTCTAGCAATTTACAAATGTGTAAGTTATTATATCAAAGTAAGTAAAGCAAAGTAATTATTTATAATTTTTATTCTTTAAAAAAATACTAAATGTTTACCTTTGATTTTTAATTTAAAGGTTTACAAATTAAAACATCTTTCATAAGTTCTCCAGGACCTTGTATTATAGGTCATAATGATTTTTGTGGTAAATTTTCATTGGGAAGATAGTCCAATATTTCTTCACTGTTGTCAACAATTATAACACCGTTAGAAGGTAATGGTAAGATTTATCGTGAAGGTTGTGCTTGAGGTGATGGGTGATGAGGTGGGTAGTGTGTTTGAGCGTCTGGTAATGATTGTCGAAGACAATTGTAAATTTATACGTTTGATATTGGTTCATGAGACGGCGATAATTGATAAGATGAAGGATTACACATTTGATTTTGGGGTGATTGCAAATGTTGTCGAACTAATTGTGTATGATAAACTTGAACTTGGAGTCTTGGAGATTATTGACGAGTTATGGTGAATTTGACAATTGGGTTTGATTTTGTGTTGAACACAACGGTTGACTAACTGATTGTGTATGAAACAAGGTCATAATGCAAAATGGGCGATGAATAATGCGGTGATTAGGCCAGTTCTAAAATGTGACCAATGTGATAGTCACGGTGATAGCGATGAATAATTTGACGGTGATTAAAGTGAAAAGAAATTATTCTGGCGTTGGTAGAATCCACTATTGTTAGATATAGCTACGTTTGATGGTCTAAGAACGACATATGACGATTCAAAAAGTTGATCAAGTTTTACGTAAAACATAACTTCTGATACAATTTTTTGTGATACCACAAATTGTCGTTTATTCAAATTTTTCATTGGAAACTCGATTCATAGTTCATATACCTCCCGTTCTTCGTCTTCTTGAGCCATCGTTTTATCTGGTGATATAAGAATATTTTCTTGTATTTGTAATAGGATACTTTTTCTTTCGCTTCTGCCGACCGCTGCTGGAATTTGCAACACTTTCAAATTCATCCTCCTGTGATGAATTCTGTAATTAAAATGTTTATTTACAGATCAGAAAGTAAATAATTCCCTACCAGAAGCCCAAGACAAAATCAGGATTTCCACTCTAAGTAGCTAAACAGTTTGAACAGAGATGTAATTTCTTTCACTCTGTAGGATCATGCGTTGGTAACCATATTGTAATTGAAAAATCTCATGGGAGCGACTCATTATTTTGTAACTACAAAGGATTATTTTGTAATATACTATTTGTCGTCGTCAATGCATACTTGGAGTTTCTGTACCTAAACACTAATGGATCCGTCGCGGATGCATCAATTTTAAATTGTATCCAATTTCATCAGAAAAATATTGATGATCATTTAAATTTACCACCATCCTCTGTACTGACAGGCACTGTTAAAATTGTGCCATATACATTCTTGGGTAATAGTACTTTTGCATTAAACAAAAATTTAATGACGCCACTTGCTGTTAAAAATATGAATAACTGATCTTTAACTACCCCTTGCCTCGAGCCAGGTGAGTTGTAAAGAAAACATTTGTTATACCAGCGTCCCGTCTTACTCTTAATGGAGAACTCTTAATGGAGACCTAGATAGTGTTGATGCTATATTTATAGCATGTTGTGCACTGCACAATTATTTAAGAAAAAACGAAACAAGACATTTCCATCAGATCTATGAAAAATTCACCATACACACACACATATATATATGTATATATATATATATGTATATATATACATAGAATATATATATATATATATATATATATATATATATATATATGTATATATATATATACATATACATATATGTGTGTGTGTGTATGTGAGAGATATGTACGTAAGTTTTTCTTCAATCCGGAAAGTATAACTACAGAAAGTACCTACTGATTATTATAATTTCTTTAGCAGCCTCTGCCATTTTCAAGATTAAAATACCAGAATAGTAGTGTAATATCTACTAATAATAAAATAGTATAAAGTGTATGGGAGGAACGACGCATCTCTCCTCTCGCTCAAATATACTATATCCTGTACAATCGTACACACATTTCTCTTGGCACTGACTTCAAAAGTATATAGCAGTAGCACTATTTAGCAAATTAATTTATATTTGAAAATTATATTTTATACATTTCAGCGCACTTCACATTAAGTGTTTATTTAAGTCCGTTAAATTTTTTTAACAGCATTTCATTTTTTAATTCTTTGTACCTATGATATCCTATTTTACCCAGAATGTCACGCACTTCTGATGTATTCAATATCAAAACTAGCTCATTTATCTTAACCGCAACAGAAGTTTGCAGCATTTAATTGACCTAAATATATTCATGTACAACTAAACTCAAGCATACAAACACATAAATCACATTCCCTCTTTTAATTTCAGAGTATAATATACCTTTACTTAATATAGATCCGCCTACTAATATTCCAGTTATTTCATGCATTGTATATTTATGTACATAAGTACTTACCAGCGTCCTAATATTTTAGTCGCTATATGTCTTCGTATATACCGGTCTATTCTTACTTACCTATCTATCTACGTAATAATGTTTAGTAACTTCATGTTTTTATTTAAACCTGTACTTCTGCACACCTTCTCGTTAACCTACCAACTAATAATTCTTAATGTCATTACGTATACCTGTATAAATTTACTCAACTGATTACTTTGTTATTTTCTTGCTTACATCAATACAAGTGAAACTAGTCCAAAACTCGATGAGTTTACTCTTCATCAGCGAAAAGATTTTGTGCCCATATCCCGGCTCATCCCTGTCAAGACTGAACAAATTGGAACGCGGATTTTTTTTTTAGTTAGGACTCAAAACAATTATTTATAAACCGTAAATCATCAAGTCTTACGACTTAGACAGGCAGTACTCTTGAAGCATCAGGAAACAGAAGTTTAAACCCGGACCCCAATAATATAGTCTTTGTTTGAGACCTACAATATTATTTTAAAAACAACAGTTTCACGGTTTAGGCAGATAGCAACCATTGCAGCATTATAACCCAGAATTTTGCGATTGAGTTTCTGTTTTTAACCCATAATACTAACCTAAATATAGCAGACCCCGAAGTCTCACAAAATAAGCAGGCAGTACTTCTACAAGATCAAGGAGTACCACAGTAGTACTTACAACATCAAGACTGAGGAGTTGGAATCCCAAGATAAGTGGCAGAGTCACTGCTTGAGACCCGCAATACTGGTTTAACAGCAGGTTCTCAAATCTTGCGGTTTAAGCAGATAGTACACTTACAGCATCAGAATTTATGGACCAAAGGCTGAAATTATATCGTATGTACCTTTATATAATTACCTACCTATTTACATCGCGCTAAAAAAATAACGAAAAGTGTATATTATTTACAAATTAAAAAATTCTAAATATTTCGGAAACTGTGGTACTTTCAATAAATATACATGTCCATTTTCTAACAAAATCACATACGACATTCACGTGACGATTGTCTATAATAATATTTCTATTTACCTAGTATTAACTTTACCTCAAGAAAAGTAAATGAATTATTGGACAAATTTAAACGTTCTTATGTCATACAATTTTACCTTCTGGACATTTTTATTGTAATTTATGACGATAATTCGGGGGTGGGTTCACATTTCCTCTTTTAATTTGGACACTTTAATCTCTTTGTACCTTTTTACGATGTTGATTTCCTGTCAAGGTATGAGTTAATTGTATTTATTTATCGATCGTTTATATATTTCCTGATAAAATTTCTTTAAGTTTAGCCATGTGGGCTATTTGGCTTTTACCCATTAGTTTAGAGTAACGTTAACGATAGTAACTGAATTAAAGGCAAATGTTTTGTATTTCACATTGAGTAAAAAATTAGAATGATTATTTCTTTATTAAACATTTCCAACAAAATATTATTATTATTTTTTAACGGTTCTCGTTTACAAAACTCTGCTGAGAAAGTGGTAACATTTTGAAATATCATATTATGATATTAAGACAAATTCTAATATAAGTTATTGCATGCAGGACAAAAGGAAAGGTCGAATGGTCGATTACGTCATATTCATTTTGATATTATATGAATAGTAACTGTAGGCAATCGGATGGAGATAATTATCATATTATTCTCATTATCGAGTTATTTTTGAAATAACTTTTTTTGATCAAAATTTTAAATCATGTCAAGTTTTAAACTTCTTATTTTTATAAATATTTTATATTTTATATTTTCATAGTTCCATACCAAAATCGTTAAAAAAGTAACACTTTTTGCGATTGCAATGGTCCAATTCGCCGCGTCGTCAGACACGGTTCAGACATGTATCACTTTTTAAAATCGTTTAAAATATCTAAGCATATTGTAATACTATTCCGTGCATAATATATTCTATTTTCCGGTCGGAATCGGGTGCGTGGAATGCAGGGTTCGGGAATAATCGCACATATGGTTGAATGAAATATAAGAATCATCATGTATGCCTAATCAATAAATAGGAATGGGTGATCATACGTTATTGGGAATTCGGGTCATTCTAGATAAAATTGCTAGTTATCCAGTTAATTGTAACATTAAGAAAAGTCCCTATATACAAGTGTTACATTGAAGTCGGTCATTAATAATATAAATTTTCATAATTTTAAAAACACTATGGAAAAACATTTTGTTAGGGAAGAGCAATCGATGCAGGGTAGTGACACGTTGCTCTATGAGAGCGTCTTTTATACAAGTTACAAGTAATTTGATCAAGTATTTTTAAACACAATATAAGTAAAATTACATTTCTTTTATATTTTTAATTTATGAAAGTTAGTAACATAATAAATAGTATAATTTTAAAGTATTAAATACTGACTGAAAATCATTTTCAAAATTCCCAAGTTTATTAATCACATTTATTTTTATATAGTTAATTCAATCTCCTTTTTCTCGTCAGGCCAAAATCATCTGTAGAAACAATTACAACGCTTCCAACCTTTAATACCAGATTGAGGGAAACGCATTTAGAAATGAATTTTTTTTTGTTATTTATGGGTGTTTTAATTTTAAGCCCAAGAATAATAATAACGAAATAAACTTTTATATATAAAATGTTACACATGTGTAAATGTTAAAATGTTACAATGTTACACATGTGTCTAATTTAATTCAATATTATTTTTATGGCCTGAATTTTTATACTCATTTACAAAAAAGAGTATAAAAATTCACTTTTGTTTCAACTTATTTCACTTTTGTTTCAACTAAATGAGATCTTTCAATATCACTTTTTATCTCATAATTTATCAGCCAGTTTTAATTTTCAATTTTATTATGTTATGTGGTTTTCGTAATTGAGAGTGTATCTTTGTTAATTACCATATTGGCAAATCAGATATCTATGCACATATATATTTGATGATATTCCTGATTGTTGGGAAAAAAATTGCAATAGCTTTTATAATATTTTCAACCAAAAGGTAATTGATAGCAATTAAGAGCCATTTTTCTTTTATTTTAAAAATGCATAAAGTATTATGACAGTTTATAAAGAGATAGAAAAAAAGGAGAACTTTTTATGAGTTTACTGTCGAAATATAGGTATAATGCTCAACAAACTCAACACAACCACCAAACGATTACAAATGAAAATAGAGAAAAGCTATAATATAATTTAGGGACGGTTCCCCCATAAATTTGAAATAATCGTTTGGAAAATGGTTTGCGTGGTTTCAAGCGTACTCGTGATATATTTAAATTGGTTTATAAAGAAGTCAATAAAAGTGGGTTTATTTCAATGCACGCAGGAATATTTTAGGCACTTCTCGAAATATATATAGAATGCGGAAACCAATATTTCTTTATATAAATCTATATATGTTACTTATAATATAGCAAAAATATACTATACTAGATTTTCGGAGGAAGTATGAGGCAACATTCAAGATAAATTTACATCTATGATTTATCTTATTACTTTATTACGCCTTGGAATTACCGTAAAGTGTGTAATGTTTTGCGGGCTAATTATACAAATCTCCGTACGTAACGAATCATTAATTTATCAGAAACTAGCAATTTCATCACAAACCATTCCGCTCACTTCTTGCATAGAAAAAATTGTGCTATATTGTATATTTCAAAGTTAGCAATATTTTCTTTTGTGATATATCTAAGTTATTTTAAAATTTAAAATATATTGCTCATACTAATAAGTAAATATAAGCTAGTTAATTAATTGAAAACATTCATTAAAAATTCATTTGAAATAATTTTTTGACATATTTATAATTGTAAGAAACCATTATAAATATATTAAAGGAACAGCTGCTACTCTCAAATATTAATTAGCAATTTAATATTTAATTAAAGGCAAGGCAATTTGAGAAGCAAACTTTAAGATTTTTATGAAAGATATTCTCAAACATCATTAAAATTCGTTTAGCCACTTTTGTATGATGTAAGCACAGACACGGCCACTTTACCGTTTTATCATGTATATATAAATAGCTTCAAATATAAGAATTGCAGAAATTTAAAGGCGAGACTTCATATTTTAGTATAACTCTACACACTGGTGCAAATGTTTACAACATATTGATGGTGAGACAAAATTGTGTTCTTGTAAATTGTTAAAACTTTACTTCCTCAACGTGAACTTCCCATAAATCGCATGTATCTTCTTCACCACTTTCATTAGTAATTTAAAATATATGTCTTTATAAAAGGTCTTTTGAATTTAAAATGTATCTATATCAAAATCATTTATATAGTCACATAAAAAGAGTCATTTAGGATTTTTTTTATATATTTGAATATACTTTAAAGAAATTGTTCGCTGGAGTGACTACTTAAATGTGTGCTGCCTATTAGTCACTTTACGTCAATTAATACTTCTCGTTAGCATTTTAATACGCCCCTTTGATATTTCAAACGATCGGTACCCTTATTTAGGTATTATATAAAGTATATGCAAAGACAATGCATTGCCATCAACATCGTTTAAGTGCCAAATATTTTTACTGAAAAACTGCTTGTTGCAGATATATACTGAAAATGAAATAATGTGATAATCATACATACTAATTAAGGCCAGAAATGCATATGACAATTTACTTTTTATCGATCAGAGCATAAATAGTCCCTAATTTAACCGGATTTAAAAACCAAAAATGCATTGCACCGAATAATATAATATTTTGAATTGAGTTTTCTTAAACCGAATTTAGGTTACTTTTTGTAGATATATATCAGGAGATTTTTTAAAATATTTTCTTAACAATTTTTACTCAACGGTTAGGTTTCAATTTTTGAATTATATCGCAATGAGCTATTATGTCATTTAATTTATGAGAAGGAAAGAAAATTCAACATGGCGGATTTAAGGCGATGTCAAACAATACGCATAATAACCTATATCGTGTGAGAAAACCCACAAAAATTATAAATTTTCACAGACACAAGCGCAGACATCGTAGCTTTCAGCTGTAAGTTAGCATTACACGTTGTCCGCAAATGTATTTACAACTAAATTGAACACCATCTTCCGTATCAATTTTGAACGGCATTTTATGAAAAAATGAAAAAGAAAACTTAAAAAAAATATTCACAATCAATGTGAATATTTTTTTTATTTTGATATTAATTACTTACAAGCTAGAGTCACTGCAACTATATTTCTACAACAAAAATATGCGCATACGAGTTTAATTGCCAATATATAAAAGTTATGGGTAATTTATAATTAAAAACATTGTGCCTCAACGCCAATTGTATAGTTTATTACAAAATATGTAGAACGTACTATAAATTTATTATTTAACATGAGAAATTATGTTAACTTCCACTAAATATTTTTTTATCTTTTGTGATATTATTCACAGCGAGATGGTATTGAAAATTGTCCATGATAGTTTTAGATTTACCGTTATTTGGTCTGTCAAACTAAGATAGAGAGATAAAAATAACTAAACCGCTTTCACCTCTCCATAGGTCGTTCCATAAACCATTTTATATTTAACTTTAATTGAAGGAACCCTGCTATCGGTATCCGTTTTACTAACATGATAATTAGCATATCCTTGTTTTGAGAAACGTATATTTTTACATGATTTAAAATTTAGAGCATATCAAATTTACATATCAAAGGAAGGTTTCGTACATGCCAAAACAAAACAAAAGCTTGTCTTGGCTGGCAAAAACCTCAAAAGAATTTGTTAACATACCTACTTACGTTAGTACCTAATTTTTATTGATTTTGTGTGTATTATAAATATTTATCTATTTCTTCCTTTTTACTTATTCGTACTTTTACTTATTATTTATTCAGTATTTTATACAGTGGGGCATTGCTCACATTTTGAAGGCGGTTTAGATTTTTTAAAATTAGTTTTTATTACATTGCCATTTTGACGCTCATCAACACTCAAAACTTCCTTTTAATTAATTTCACAGGATTGCATTGCAGAATTATTTCAAACAGAATACCGAGCAGCAGTAAAGAAACGAAGAGTATGATTTCCCTATACAAATATGATTCCAGATCGAGTTGGTTCAAAGTTTGAAATGAGTATGTACTTGCTCCAGATTTGAGTTCCGAATCTCTCGGGTAACGTGCTCTTGCGTTTGCACATTATTCCCACTCATTTTGATTGCTTCTAATGGTATTATGTTTCTAGAATATGTGGGACAGATATGATAGTGAGGGTACATGCATTTTGACAATGTGTATTACAAATGTATTTGTAATATTATTGTAGATGTAATAAGTCCAATGAGAGTACTAAAGATATGCAAATGTACTTGCGTACACAAATTTGAAATAGTCACTTTTTATGAAAATATTTACCATTTTCAAAAGTAACTAAAGTCGTATGAAATTATTTGAAATGTTTTTATATGGGGGATATTTATGATATTTCGAATTTAATGAAGAAATTCTCCCGAGTACAGAAAAAAGCTTTTATAATTTTTTTGGATCTTTCGTCAATATTGTGTAAATTTATAATCAAGAAAATAAACAAGAAAAAAAAAAGAAATTTTTATTAAATTGTGTCCAAATGGCCTCCTCGTCAATTGAACCACACAGAAGTTTCGCGTGAAAAAGCTTTTAAAAATTGTTCGACGAAAAGTAAGGTAATGAAAATCTGAACAATTATTGTCACCAATGTTGCCAATATTTATGCTAAAAATTATTTTCTAAATAATGACAATTACCTGTTTAATTTTTTATTATCAGTTCCAGCCAATTGATTTTCCACGGGGTTGATATTAGTTAAATCTGTGAAGTTATTACTAATACATATTTATTAAAATTTGTCTTTCCTTGTTTCGCAAGATTCTATAGAAATATTTTTAGTAGCTTTTTTAAAGAAAAGTCAAAAAGTATCATTAATTTCGAAAATAACGCCACCATGGCGAGAAAAATTAATATGGCCACTGACTATGTACGCAGCGTATTTATGGTATGTACATAAATGTAAATACCGTGTAGCAGAAATAATGTATAACATCCATTTTTAAGTGAAGAGATTAACAAAAAAATTTATGAACCCCATCGACTAGCGTCTGTTTGTCAACAGAGAAATCATCGATTAGCCTAGATCCAAAATTTACATCTACGGGAAAGCTGAACTTACGAGCAAGAAATGATTTCTAAATGTGATATGTATAAGCGCTGTGTACCTACGAAAAAAGGACCAATTGCGGTTAAACAATGAGATAATTAATTTTGCTAAAAATGCTACGAATCATAATAAAATTATTAATTCCTTTTTCTCAAATGAACTCATTATCAAATTTTTAAAGATATGAGAATAAACATTTGAGAAATTTGATTTTTTTAATTAGGTATCCAAAATAATTTTAGATACGTTATAAGGTTAACGTAATTTATTTTTGCTTAACACACCAGGCAATATTTGTTATCCACAAAAATTTTGATTCTTGGAAAGTTAATCCACAAAACAAACTAATGAATTCATTTTTAGAAAACAATCCACAGATATGTCCTGTTTTACTTTAAAATAATTCATATATTATTCAACAATTTAAGAGTTTAACCTAGCTATGTATATAACGTATGGTTGTAGAAAGATTAATAATCTTTCAATCAACTAAAATATCGTAATTTTATTAAAAGGAAAATTTATTAGTAAAATATGTGTTTGTAAAACATAAGAATAACGCAGCATTACAATTCACGACCCAATAAAAACACAAAAGGAGATTGCATCCGCTACTAACGATAAATTAAAAAGGAATGTCTTTTCTTCAGATGAATTTTAAATATTTAAGTACACATGATTATGTTTCAGATGTCAGTATTGTTTACATTTCAATCCATGGCCATGAGAAGCTGAAGTTACAAATTTTAAGCGAAGATCATTTTTAGCGAACTGTAAACATTATCATAACTTACATAAAAAAGATGTGGTGGCATTAAATGTACATTAGGAAAATAAATAGAAATCTAATACAGAGATCACAGAAAGTATCCACTTTACCCTTGGTGACGATATTTCTTATTTTATGGAAATAATTCATAGGCATAAGAATATTAACTTTAATCTTAAAAGAGCTGGCAATTTTTCAGTTCTAAACATTTACGTCGTCTCTGCATAGCAGCTTTGAACAATGTACTGAATATAAAAAGTTAAAAGAGTTCGTCGATAAAGGGAATGGTGAAGATTAAGGGAAAAGTTTGCGGTTCAATTTATCGAAAAGGAGATGAGGCGCTTACTTTTTTAAAGAAATTATATTTCAATTATGGGTTTAATTTTGATGCACGGATTGGAAATAAAAGGTTATTAGACAAATTGCATTTACATGTTTTAAGTATTAAATTTATGAAAATTTCATAACTACAATAAATTCAGTTTTTTTTTTAAAATTGATGTTATTTTTATTCAATAAGATTTTTATTCAATAAGATTTTTAATCAGTAACAATTGAATTTGTTCTAGAGTTGTTGGTAATTTTCAAGGTATTTCCGCTAAAGGATAGTCAAAAAAAATAGTCAGAAAAAGCATAATTTCTGTAATTATGCTTTTTGGTTAGTAAGGCATGCTCATAACATTTAAATTTCTATAAAAAGATTTTAATAATAAAACCTTTAATATTACAATTACCGGTATTAAAATTCTATTATGATTATAATCAAATATGACGCTAACTTACAAAAAAAATTATTTATTATGTACTTTAATGTATCTAATTGATACATATGGCGGACTTATTCCTACGAGAGTAATCTCTTACAGCCAACCAGAATACCAGTCCAACATCGCTTGCCGAGCGGCCGGGAATCGAACACGGGCCTCTGCGATGCGTCGTGCCGTTTAAGGTGCCGCCTTTTGAACAAATTAACACAACACGGCGACGACATATTACATTCAGAATCTGAAAAAAATAGTTATGATTAAAGTTGTGAAGCAAAATTTCAGTACCTGTTATATTTATAACGCAAATACGATTTCAAAATAAAAATTCACTTCCGTAGCCGTAGGGTTGTTGACCTCAATGCATACTGTGCGCCTCTCAAGGCACCCTGGGAACCTAGATTCGATTCTCTGCCACCCACCGGGCGGGGTTGTACTGGTGTTCTGATGGACCGGAATAGAATGCTCTTAGGAACAAGGCAGCTACATATATCAATATTTCTACATTAAGATACGTAAATAAACAAACAAATAAATTATGCAGAATTGTATGAAAACAATAAATGAAAAATTAATATATTATTAATATTATAAAAGTATTAATATTTATAATATAAAATTAATACAAAACGTGGGCGCGAAATTAATATAAATCATATCTCTGTTAGACTTACCTAACAAAATGATATGCATTTTAAAGTTAAGAAAGGATTATGCATTATTCATGTGATAACATATTTTTAAATAGTTTATAATATTTTTTTGTGCAACAGACTTGCATAATAAAAATAACTTTTTACTTTATTTATTAAAAATTGAATTACGACATAAATTTGTAGGTCACAGCTTCGAATTATAATTATTTTGCCAATATTTGCTTGCATTAAATAAGTCTAATTGTATAAAACTTAAAGTATTTTCAGTTTCTGAAAGTCTCTCAGTATTTGTTTGTATTTTAGCATTGTTCGTTTCGTGAAGGTTTATGGATTATCGTTACAATTATTTTTTTTTCATGCAACGAAATATGCTCAATATATAATTAACATTCAATACTTAAAATATACCTAAATTAGTACTTTTCAGAGTGAAAAATTAAGAAAACCTTCAATGAGGCGTGTTTAGACATTATTTTGCAAGGAAATTTATTTTTCTTCCATAGGATTGTCACAAGATTGTACGAGTACTTTATTTTGGAAAAAAAACATTGGCGCAGTGAGAAGCGCCAAGAAATCTTCGGCTTAACGAAAATATTTTATTTATTTCCAGTATATGACAAATTGTATGTTTGATCATTAACTTGTAATTAAACGCATGAACGTCTGCAAGAGAATGAAGTTTTTCGAATACTTCACCTATAGCCTGCCGTAAAGAGGGCACTATGCAGCTGAGCGGATAACAAAATAAATAGTAACCTACACAGTCAAAGTAAACACGCTTATAACTGAGAAGACGCTACTAGCTAAAATGTATTCTTATCTTGTTATAAATATCAACAATTAGTGTAAATACCAGTAATAAATTATGTTAATCAGATCTATGTTTTATGTGTAGTTCGTGACGTTCTTGAAGTTTAATGTTTCATTTTAATAAATATATGATTTTATGAATATGAATTTTAGCGCGGATATTTATGTATGTATAACTGGAATGTTTGATAAGGATTTTCATTCAGATCTTGTCCGTCTTGAAGTATTAACCATAAAATATTTGCGTGACTTCCAATTAAACGATTAATGTGTGACTTCCAATTAAACGACACATTTTCTTTACTTGAATTATGAAAAATAATTCAGTAACATCAAATTTTATTAAAGTATTAATATTTTGATATTAAATTTTGCTTCCAGGCATAATTTAATTTTACAAAAGTGTTAGTTTTTGTAATTTTCCTCTTATGTTTTTAACGTGTTCGGGTATGTATTAAGAAGTAGCAATTAGTATGTCATGCTTTCCCAAACATTAAGATGAGATAGATCCGTTTATTTTTCGTACAACTGTAAGTGATCATTAATAAGCATTAGAATTTGTTATGTGTGTTATTGATTCGTAGATGATCGTCTATCCACATCATGCTACTTTTTTGACATAAAAAATACTTGGTTAACTCGTAAATATGTTTCGTTGAACAACCAAACTATGTTATTTGCAAAAGCTTTCACCTTATCGTAAATATTGAGGATGTTTAGACTAAAACAGGTATTCAATTCAGACCTTCTATTCAATGCTGTAAGCGACAATTTAGATTTCTTTAAGCAGTATGTTTAAATAAATACAATAAATAAGAAGAATGGGAATCTCAACCAATATTCTAGCGTATAACAACCAACAGTCTAGTGTTTCCATAAAGAAAGAATAAGGAAGGTCTTTGAAACACCGTAAGAGAGACTTTAAATTTTTTGAAAGAATTGAGGAATGCAGCTTTTTTGTTCTCGTCAAGATGCCATTCTATGAGATCGGTGAAAGGCAATACCAATCACTTTTTTCACTTGATTATGGATATGATTTTATGTATATATAATTCAGCCTTGATACCTGTGCATTTTAGGTTGGTGAAAATACCTGGTAATGACATAATTATTTTCAAGGTTATTTCTATCTTGTTTTTTTCAAGGTTATTTCTATCTTGCAAAATAATATAAAAATATTCTTTAATTTTTAAATAAAATGAATACAAGCGTGGAATTTGTAATCAAATGATATATATAGTTTACTCGAGTTTGAAAATAAATTCCAATGCAACATATTTTACCATAGCATTTTTTTGTTAGCGATGTCTAAAAATATTATTTTTCGAAAATTTAATGAAGATTTCGATCTTAAAGCCATATTGGTTCAAGGAATAGAGTCGATCCAATAAAGTTGGTAAATATAAATATCAACAATATTTGTAAACAGGTACTAATTTCAATCTTAAGTACATTTTGCTTTTAAAACTTTAATGTAATTTTGGTTACCTAATATCACTGTCCTATTTTCACAATATGAAAGAGAGGCTGAAATAAATTTGTAGCTATGGGACTTTAAAAAGAATTCATATTTCTTATCACTTTCGTCCATACATTTATTTATAAAATTGGGATTAAATATTTTCTTTTCGACTTTGTAGACAGTATTTTTTAAATTTCTTTATGTGATATCTCTTTTGTTGTTGAATCTTTTCTTGTCACATTTTATAGTTTATTTCTTTCGCGTAATATACGCGAAAGACCATACTTGAACTTTAATCACTTCAATATTTTATGTTTATGGTGTGTTCATATTATCAAAGCAAAGTTGGTTGTCTATTTGCATCTCTTTATTGCAAGGCATCAGCAGGAAAATATAATATTTTTTCATTCCAAGTTTTACAACCCTTGTGAGTTTTTTGCAATAACCTGGCTTTAGTATTAATTACGGGCATAAAAAGTTCTACCGAAAGCAGGTAATCTTCGATAAGTAGTCTTCGGGTAGTTCTTATAGTTTCCGTATTAATATTTCTAGCCACAATGTGTCAAAGATAGAAATTGACATATTTTCAAATGGTTTGTTATGGGCCTCTGACTTGAATGGGCTGCCATGTAATTTTTCGTGCGTTCGTGCGTATGTCTGTTAGTCTGTCTGTCTGTCTGTGTGTGCGTGCATGTGTTGTGTATATACATATACAATTTATCTACAATACAAGTAAATTGACATTAGGCACAAAATTGTGTCATCGAGTAGATTTATTCACTTTTATAGTTTTGAAATAATAATTTCCTAAAAAGTCAGACTTGAAATTATAAATTATTTCAAATAATGAAATACAGTAATTAATTATAACGAGTACACCGGTTTTGAAAGTATCTAAATAGTTATTCACGAATTCTTGCAATTTAAACAATTTGATGTTTTAAAGAAGTAATTTAAATGATTTATGAATTTCTCAGCATCATTTATGCAGCGAACACTTTTTATTTTGCAAAAACTTATGATAAGGCACGGCAGCAAAAATAAAATAGCTAAGGTTTACGATGTGCTGAACTTCATCCAACTGCTATTTATATTAAAAAAATTATTGGTTTCTATTTACAGACATCCTGTCAGTGAAAAATATATCAAAAAACATACTGCAAGGTGCAAGTTAATTACTCTGTTTGACCCACAAACGTTTGTAACGATTATTTAATTGTTTAATACTTGAAATAAATTACCTGCCAAAGTGTAAGGAAAATTGAAATCGCTTTTTTTAACAAATATTTTCCTTTTCCTTATCATGAAAATCAACATTTTTTGCATTAAGTTAAAGAATAGGAAATAAGACTTTTACTATATTTTTTCGCAATTAAATTTAAAGAGTAATTATTTGGGATGAATACCCTAAACCTACCTCTCTTTACCAATTTTGAATGGGAATAAGTTACAAAAAGCTAATTTTTTCAATATATAAATATATAAAAGCAATTAAAAATTATCTACATGAATTCTGTATGAAGAATTAATCTACTTTTATATCAAAATTTTACAGAAAACTTAAATAGAATTAATAGCAAACATTGCAAAAATATAGGTTTTTCGTCAAGTAAATACTTTACTTATTCATTTTGGTTTAAATGTAATTACTAATTATATTTGTCTGAAGTACTTTTTAATAAATAGACTACGAAAGATGTAAAACCTAATATTAAAATAAATATTTATAAACGTTTATTTATTGTTATACACGTTTTTTAAATACACAATAGGTTAAATATTATATATAATATCGTGATGTATATATTTCGAAAAACAGTTACCTTTTTCATCAGTTACAATACGAAGTTTCGCCCCATTAACCCACAAGCAAAATCATTCGTTCTATTTATACCGACTTCAAAAAAGAAAAAAATCTCACTTCTATGCGTATGATTTATTTCAACTTTAAACCCATTTGACATGTATATATAAGTATTTTAGTGACAGGTCTTAGACAGGACCTGATAGTGGAACTGGAAACTGGTGTCAGAACTCAAATAAGACGTAGATTCATCGATATTGAACTCATTTAATTTGTATTGATGAGTCCACTGGTTACAAATAGTGACAAGGCTCTGATTGTGTTGTCTGAATGTACTGACAGGAACTTCTCAATAGCGAACAGTAAATTTATTATGTTTAACTCGCACTTGTTTAACTTTCTTAGTGAGTGTTTAGACACAGGTAGTTGCCATGGACTGTTGATGGAACTGAAATCCACACAAAATTACATTTTTTTTATTACATCCCAGTTTCTTGCTACTATCATTCTGTTATTGATCAAAACTTTATATCCGGTTTTAGTATCTAAGTAAAATTCAAACTTCTGCTTTTCGTTACTATTTAGATCTTTATTCTGGAATTCTAAAAAGTACTTTACTTCTATATATTTCTAGAGTTTTTAATGTTTCAGGTCAAATATCAGGTGTTATTTAAACTTTTGCTTCTGATAAAATATATCGTTTAATATCAATTAAAGATTTAATTCATACACAAAAGAAAGACGAGGTTTTATTATTATTTATTTTTTCCTTAGCGAATTGAAGAAATATTGTATTTGAATACCCTTCCCATTGTCCTATCATATCATTAGCAGACCGTGTGAAGTATTCATATATTTTATCTTTTGTCCGGGAAATGTCATCTATGAAAATTACAAAATATTTTCTCCGTAATTTTCTGTAGTTTGATGTGATCCAATTAAATATGCGTGTACAATCTCTTGTATATCCTCTTCTATTTTCTACTCTAATGAAACGGAAGGTTATCCATTTTGTTTTCAATACATATTGCCCACTTTATATATTCTGGTTTAATATATTTCGGTAGTCCGCTAAATATACATTTTTATACATTATTGCCATCCACCTGGAAGTCGTTGGGGTCTTAGTTTGATTACTTTTACTTAAGTGTACTTGTAGCTTTTCTTCATTCACATAATTTTTTTCTTATACGGTCTTTCATCTTTAATTTCAATAAATATAAACCTTTCATATGAGTTGTATATTTTCAACAATATCCCTCTTAAAACAAGTGAATATTTGTCTTTGATATCGAATAACTTTACAAGTTCACCATCATCTATTTTGCATAAAAAATCATTATCATGTCAATATCACCTCAGATTTTAGTCGATAAAACAAAAAACGAGTTTTGATATAATCGACTTTTCAGGCTTGTAATATTTTTCTATCAACAATTTTTATTTTGACAGACTCTTTCAATATCTCTCAGGTTTTCACGTGTTAATAATCTAGTCTGCGCAACCACTATCAACTAATTATTACATTTGACTTTTCTATGGCATATTAGTTTAATTTTTCTTGTTTTATTTGCTGCGGCTGTGTGAAAACTAGTTTTTTGATACTCATAGCTAATATAATAATATTTTCCTCGTCGTTGATGGAAATTTCTGATATTGTATAACCAACGTCCTCGGTAGCCAGAAAATTTACGACGTTGACCACGGTTTTCATTTTCAGAACGAAGATCTCCTTTTAAATAGATAGCCGAGTTTTTCACTAACAAAGCATATCATTTTATTCTGAAACGGAGACCAGGTTTCAAGATGAAAAAGCAAACACTAAATAATTTTGTTATTAAATATTTTTAAGGGCATTATGTCTGCATTTTATCTAATCTTTTGATATTCACATAAGATGAAGTGAGTTCACTTATGTATTTTATCTGTTTGTTTGTTATTGTGCTGCAAATATGTCACTTGGACATCTCGTTCGTTCCAGCCGCCATGGCGGTACTTCTATTTGTTCTCATTGGCACATTTTCACAATTTTATACAGTACGAATTGGAACACACGTACTTTTCAGTTACTATCATCAACTCCGTTAAATATTTGAAGATTACATCACTATTCTTTGCGCCATTATCACGTTTATTTATTTATTTTTAAGCATCTTTGCACTAATTTCCCCTTTCTCGCTTCTTGTTTTCCAAACTACGGGCGAGTATCATGTTAAAATAATGAGCAAATGCATTGTTAGACTTTAACGTACATAGTTTGTCATTAAAAATGTAATAAAATTACTCATTTTCTTTTTCACGGAACGTTTGGCTATTTTTTACTTCAGCAACAGACTATCATCATAGATAACAAAATTAGGCAATGTTACCAATACAAAATACTGTGCCTGATATTTTCCATTATTGTGGTAGATGCTATTATGCGAAAAACTTTAACAGGCTCTCAAAAACGAACAGGCATGGTGTCAAGTTTAGTGACCTAATTCATTTGTTAGACGACATGTTCGGCAAATAAAACACTATTATTTCCAAAAACCATGCTGGAGCCAACAAAATTATAAATAATATCTTTAGCATTTCAGCTTCATATGGCTTAAAAATCAATGCCCATAAAATAAAAGTGCTCGCGACAGGCGAGAACTTTTATTTTATCGACACACAGAACACACGTACATGCAGCGGTCTGAAAATTTACTTTAACGGAGTCATGGGTATCATAAAGATCACAAACTGAAGAAATGAAATTGTCGTTAAATATTTTCCAAACTTGGTATATATTTTCCAAACTCGGTGTATCGGAAACCTCTGGGACTGTGTCGTTTTGAGAAAAGAATCAAAAAATTGCTTTAAATAAATCTGCTGTTTTTAGCTTAACACATAAAAGAACGAGTATTTTTCTACCTTCCACAGGTTAAAAGTGTTGTATTAGTTAGTGGAATAATGATACGTGGATTAAAAAGCCAACGCTTATTTTCACAGAAATAATTGCCGAGCTACCCAATTTGATGTAAAAACTGTTTTTGCAATATAACCGTGAATAATTTAAATAAAAAATATGAAAGTTAAGAATTATTAGAGATTTTTGGTAAATATAAATAAAAGAAACTTTGAGTATTTTAACTAGTAAATATACTGACAAATATTTCTTGCAGTTTCTGTATTTAATTTTCAGTTCACTATTCGCTGCACCGTCAGGCAGCTATGAAGCGCAAAGTAATTAATTTGATTCGCTATTTGTTGTTGAATTTGGTTAAAATGCCACATTTATCGCAATAAGCTGTCGATATGCTTTATAGCTAAGTGGTTTAAAATTGAGTAAATTTAGGCATTTTCTGTACACACACAAATGCCAGCTTCCATTCACCTCGATGGCACCCAGTATGAAAAAGTTCACGTCTTCAAATACCTCGGGTTAAAGAGAAACAATTTTTTTGTACTTTTACTCTGCAGTACCGAGTCAAATGGGCATCTGCTAAGATAGATGGCGCTTATCATTTCGTGGATGGTGCTATTATTTTGTTTGCAATATCGCCACATTCTCATCGGTAAAATGGCGTCTAAGGGTGAAAATAATATCACAGCTTCGATTACAATTTGTCTCTTTCGGGCGCTCTTCTTACCAGTCCTCCTTTACGGCTCAGAAATGTAGACTTTTCTGGAAGCAGATCTCAGCTAGTTTCAAGTTCTCCAGATTCAATATCATTGACATATCCTGAGACTCTCAATCAGTGACTTCTTCACTAATAACACCATTCGATCTTGAGATCAAAATCAACCTATCATATAGCATTTAATACGGCAGGCTCGTCTAAAGTGGTTTGGATGCGTGTACTTATCTCGAGTTCTTTATCAGCTTTCTTGGAGAATTCAACATGATCAGAGAAAAGTCCAGTAAGACGCGCCTAAGAAACATGGCTCAGAAAAACTGAGATAGACCTACTGAAAAAAAACTCATTTACATAAACCAAAAATAGTCGTTTCTGAGAGAAATAATTAGAAAGGAGTAGTAGAAATAGCTCGTGAATCGGCAGCACAGGAACAACATACTGGTTTCAATATTACCCTCAGTCAAGTGTCATCAAAGTAACATTACATTACATTCTCAGTCGCTTGTAGGTTTCAGTTTTTCTGGTGTCAATTCACTCCTCGTAAGTCAATTAGTAATAACTCAATTCGAAAAAGTCATTAGGTTTAAAAAAAAGGTCTTGCTTTGAATCGCTTTTTATATAAAAGTTAACAAACGAAACAATAGCACCATTCAATAAATTATAAACGCCATCTATCGCTGGGCGAAAATATTTATGATTGGTAATATATTTTCAGCTGAGTACGGTGAATCCAAAAGAGGGCATAATATTGATATATCAGTATGTAAATATTTTGTATGCATGTAAATATATATATATATATATATATATATATACATATATATATATATATATATATATATATATATATATATATATATGTATGTATAAATATATTTCCTATCTATTGAATAAAAACACATTGAAAAGTATGAAATAATTAAATTATGATTATTAATTAGGGAAATTTACGGTAAAATATCGTTTCCTTACATGAAAAGATTTCTAAAATATTGCTACTGTTAGAGATTTTTGCAATCGGGGCCAATTTTAATATGGCGTTTGTGTGTCTATGTTTAGTTGCGCACGTACGAGGGAATGAAATAGAGAGGCGTCAAAACTGGACAAGCATCTAAGCTTCACTTTCGGCTTGACACCGTCTACAAAATCCCGACACGAAATACGAATATATTATAGTTTGAAATAACAAATAGATTATTTTACAACCTGACATCAGAAATAGTTCATGAGGGACAAGGCCATCTTTTATTATATCCGTTAGTTTCTACTGGACCACGTAATTTTGTCTATACGTAATGTTTTATAAATAAGCTAGGGAAAAATAAATGTATATTTTGCAGAAAATGCGAGGAAGTGCATATTTGTATATATTGAATTGTAATAAACCGCCTTTGTTCTTACCATAGAAAAGATTAGGAAATAATAACGATACTGTTGAAGAAAATTTTGAAGGGCATAAAAATATGAAAATATAAAAGTTGGGTCGATATTCGAAGAAAATTTTGAAGAGCATATAAAATTTGAAGTCATAAAATTTGAATCTGTATAAATATAAGATAAAAGTTAAATAAAATGTCATTAGTCACTAAATAAATATTAGACAAGGGAAAACGTAAATAACATACATATACAAAGAAAGTCAAATCGAATATATCTTACATGACATCCTCTGCGTGATTTAGGTCTAGGTATTAATAAAATAAAGTTAATAATTAATTCATTATACTTTTATTTATTATAGAAGTATTATGAATTAAATTTTAGTCAAAATTTAATCAGTTTTCTACGCAGCAAACTTTCTGATTTCTTTTTTGAGCATAATTTTTATTTTTTTTGTCATTTATATTTAATTCACCTATTCGGCTTTTTTTCGAAAAATTATTATTCCGCTCAAAACAATTCTTTTCATCATTCAACATACAAGCAACTTGACACTTTAAAATTATTCTTAAATTTGAGATGGATCTGTAGAATAAATTTCAGTTCACCTTCCGCCATTTTCTCTCGAAAAATAATAAAAGAGAAGTTTTATCACTCGTGTATTGTGATCACTTCTAATGTAGTCATTAACTCTGCTTCAACAAAAGTAAAGTTAATCTTGAACATTTTCTATGTGGTTGTTAAGGTTTTTTCCTTACTACGCTACTTCATTTATAGTTGAGAAAACAGTTAAGTTTGTGGAGCAATTAACGTCAAGATTAAGTAAGCAAGTGTCATTACTTGACGAGAAATGAAGCTAGTAGAATAAAGTAGTAGACAGCCAAGATTAATGTAATTATGAATGCTGTTAAGCAATAATGAACATTATGTTAACGAGTCTTTTAAGAAACAGTAATGTATGCGATCGGGTTCGGCAAACAGGATTTGATGTGTTTCAAAATAAGCTTAGAAATTATTCAAAATTACATCTAGGACGTGATAATAAAGAATACATATGTTATACAAAAAGGTCTGATGTACATGTTTGGATTGTGAAAAATTTGTTTTATTTCATTCATATATTTAGGTTAACCCATCTATTAAATTTTGCCATACGACTATATCTTTTTTAAACACATTGTTAATATAAAAACTTTTGAAATACGCAGACTGAATCCAGTGAAATAAATTAAATCCCTTATTATTAACCTACAGAGTTGTATACAAGGGTAACTTAAAAATAGTTCGAATTAATCTAAAAATTTAATTTTGCAGCCAAGATTTTGATTTTTCAAACCTGTATCTGCTCCTACATAATTACAATTGAAAATATAAAATAAATAATTCCTAAATACTTTTTCAATTTTAAAACGTAATATAAGATGAAGTTATTTTTTTATGAGAAAAATAAATTACATTTTGAAGTGGAACTAATTAAATTACTGTTAATATTTTTTGTTTTGACTCGAAATAATTGACTGTGATAATAATTTTTTTATTTACACAGCAATTTTGTAAATTGAAAATTATCACCTTAAAGCAATTTTTTCACATTTTTTTGTAAAACATGGTGTCATCTCTTAAAAAAAATTTTTTCCACGTGATGAATTTAATGATTAAAGGAAAAAGGAAAACACTTAAATATTCTTCACGTTTATTTTTAAACATTTTATAAATTCTTGCTTTTACGAGTTCAACAAATGATATTTTTAAAAAATATACACATAACTTTTATTTTCAGTCTATGAATGTTTTTTGGTTAATTATCACGATTGTATTTATTTTCTCAATTTAATATTATATTGCACGAGGATCACATTCGAAATTATAACAATTTTAGAAACCAAATTCGGTATGAAATTTGTTTCCATTTGTTGAGATATTCTCTTTTCCACTTAATATATTTTTGTATCTGTTCAAAATTTTGAGTAAATCACTATAAAAATAGGTATCTCTTCTTTATGTCATCTTCATATGTTAATCTCTACAATACGAAAAACCGAAATGGTGTGAAAGATATTTAGTTACTATAAAACAAATAATATATATATAATAATTTCGGAGGTTAAATGATATAATTTTCATGCATGCAACATTAGGTCTATATGAAAAATGATTTAGAAACTGGACATCAAAAATATTTAAAATATTATTTCCCTTTCCGGCAGAATTAGCCGCAGCCTAGTAGGGGGGAAGAAGATTATATTTTTCTTAGACTCTCTCTCTCTAAGAAAAAAGAGAATGGATCTGAAGTTACAGAAAGAGTATAAAAGTTCTAAATACTAGTTCTAAATATATATATATATATATATATATATATATATATATATATATATATATATATAAAAGAAATAATAAGTTATTGACATAAAATAAAATGCAACTTTTGATTATATTAGAAAACAATGAAACCTATATATATTAATGCGTTATTTAATTTTTAAAATATGAAGAATTTTTTATGAGAAACAAAAATAAGAATCACAAACTGATGAAAAAAAAAGAATAAGTTTGTAGAAACGAGTACAAATAACAATCGATACCGTTTGCTTCCCTTTAATGCATAGCCATTGCCTAAGTTAATTAAAAATGAACTCTTTACTGTTCAAGTTTTGCTCTTATCAAGTTTTGAATGATTTTGTTCTACATCTTTCTCCAGTGTGTAAATTTTATGAATTGATATGGTACATCTATCTGGAGGATACAACGAGACACAATCTACACTTTATTAGATCTTTCTAATCTGTGAGTTCCGTAGAAACATCATTTGACAATTATTAGAAAAAATAAGCTGAATTTTCATAACAAAATACACGATTTCTCATTAGTCTGATTTATGATTCAGATAAAACTTTACGGAGTTTCAATTTTTATTTTTCCTCTCTCACTTTTAGTCTTGTAATACCTGGACCCAACACTGTATATAATATAGCCACTGTCATTTATGTATAAGTAGTCACTAGTGACTTTTTTTATGATATGATAAAATAGTTTTTTTTCAATATTACCTTTTCTTTATTTCCTTCGTCAAATATTCAGAATAATATTTCCATTTTATGATTGATGTGAAGTCCAAAACAGTATATCTAATTTTGTGTTATCTGTTACAATGCCAAGCAAAGTCTTTAATTGTCCTGCGCCGTATTTTTATCGCTTCATCATATTAGTACATATGATCATATTTCGGGCTTCTCAAAAGACTTCTGACGTGTAAGCATCTGAATTTTATATACTTTATTTATACTAATATCCAATGTAGTCCACACCCATAGTTCTTTTGTCAGCTTCTATCATAAGCCACGAAACTAGATTTTATATTCATCAATAAAATAAATATAACTGCGCTTATACTCGTATTTATAAACTTTTCTTCCTAAATCACCAAAATTCCTTCAAAGTCTATATAACATTACAATTAAAGGAATAAAGAAAGTATGATACGAAAACGTATTTTTAAATTGCGTTCATATTTATAATCGTGCATTCATTAAGTGGTAATAATCTTCAAATACTACTTACTGTTGATATCACCGATTATTCATAAATATAATAGCAAAATTATATTAATTATCTCTAAAACTACTATATTGTGTATATTTCTATTGGTGATAATTGGGGTAAACACGTATAATATTAATATCATATATAAAAATATTTTCAAATTCAGTTTTAGCGTATCCCAGACCGAAACATATAGGTTATCCGATGCACGCTTTGAAGCAAGCTACGGTTCTTAGGTACGTGATCTTAGGAAACCGTATTATAATACGTATGCCGATTACATTGCAATCTTCTCTGTGAACTTTTTGAATTAAAAGGAGAAATTTTTGTGGGAATTAGTACCACATTCGGAGATATTTGAATATAAAAAATAAATATAAACGAAGTTCATATTTCACAAAAGAGGCTTAAAACGAGAACCTTTAAATAAAACTCCAAATTCTTTTTATAAACTCTTCCAATGATTATTTCCTCAGTAAAATATACGAAATGTTTACCCCAATATTTGGGGAAGTACTTTAAATATTTAAAATAGTTAAAGTCCTGGTACCAATTAATTCAGACCTCCATACGATATACATGTTAGGAACATTTCATGCACATACCTCGAAAACTGTTAATTATGGAATTGTGACCGATGAATATTAAATAATTTTAAGGGTAGCATTGTTCAATACGAAACCTTAAGAAATATTATGTTGTTTATAGTAGACAGCCATATCGCGCCTCATACCATAAAGTTTAATTTTAAATTTGATAGCGTTTACACGGACGGACGGACCAACATTCCTGTAATGACATATATGGTCTCCTCATCGTATATTATGTTTCAGTTTTTAAAATTAGGGTATAAAACTTAGAAAAATGGGGCAAATATACAAACTAATATTATATTTTTATTTTATTAGTGTAATTAAGGTCAAGAAACGCGCACAGTTACAACGCAAGTAGGAGTATTATTTACACAATTCCTGAGTAAATAATACTCCTACTTGCGTTGTATACAGAGAGCAAGCTATTTTTATTGATGGAAATGTTGTACCCTCGATGAAATTATTTCAGATTTATATTTCTCCAACTTCATCTTTAAAGTTATATTTTAAAATATTTATTTAGCATCCTTCGAAATAGCTAGTACAATCGAGGGTTTTGCGGGTACCCATTTTCGTTATAACTCTTTACATTTCATTATTAGCGGGTGGACTCAACACAACACAGCCAAACAAAACATTATCACGTGAACATAGTGACTATGTTTTGCTTAGCTCGCTTTTACATATATGCAAATATATATATATATATATATATATATATATGTATATATATATATATATATATATATATATATATATGTACATAATCGGTATTGTAACCATTATCTGCAGGTACTTAGGTACTTATGATCTTAGGCAATCATATTATAATACGTATGCCGATTACATTACAATCTTCTCTGTGAACTTTTTGAAGTAAAAGGAGAAATTTTCGTGGAAATTAGTACCGCATTCGAAGATATTTGAATATAAAAAATAAGTATAAACTAAGTTCATTCTTCGAGATTTAAATTAAGGTAATATCAATTCATTTTATAATTAATCTTGGTTACTTGGTGCACTTATAAGTACATAAACGAACGCAGAATATGCGTTAGATTTAAAAATATTTTGGTAAAAATCGATATAAAAAATTCCTTGCAATATTCAGCGAGTAATGGGAATAGATCATTTTTTTTGGATCTTTACTTTCCATTTTGGGAAAAGCAATTGGGCACTGCAAGTTAAATAATAAATAAAATTGTCTTTCATGGTTACAGCTACCTAAAAATTGTTATTTTATTTCAATCTTTCAAAATTGTTCAAATAAACATATCAACCAAAGCTTATTTATTTACCATGAATCAAAGCATTAAATCAATATAATTAAAGTATTATAAAATCAAATATTATAATTATTTCGTACAATCCGTTATGCTAGTCATTTACAACAAAAATCCAAATCTTATCTTAAGTAAGTTACAAACCTATCTTTAAAGTGGAACCGCTAATCGTTTCATTATTTTATTAACTTCGGTAAATATTCAACAAAAATGATTGAGTTTGAGATTTCTTTAAACGTTGGAGAAACAGTCGGGCGCATTTTATTTTTGACAATTATAAAACCAAAGTGTAAATAAAATCAATTTAGGTTAAAAGATATTTCAGTCCACATCAAATATCGAAATAATAACTTTAGTCACAATAATCTAATTTTCTCTGAAGATTACATTAAAATTATAATTAATTTAAGGACAAAGAGAATTTCGTAAATAGTCGTGCTTAGCTATGTATAAAATATTTAAAAATATACATTATATCTTGTAATGATTACAATAATTAATATAATTTTTTCTATGTAAATATGTTGATTGATATATCTTGCAAATACATAAAAATATGGTGAATTTCTCAAAAAATTATAAGAAATAAAATCATTGCAATAATATTCTTATAAACTATAAGTAGGCTTCCAATTATTGTATTAGTTTTAAGGTCACTAGATTCGTAAATAAAGAAGGAGCAGAAAATTATGTTCATGTTTGTAATTTTTCGCTGAATATATATTTTAAGCCTTTTCAAATGAGATTTACATATTATTTATTGCTATCATAGGAAAAGTATTCCTAGAGGTAAAGACGTAAACCTGATTTTTATTCCAATCACTACAAACTTCCTGGCAGACTGGGTGCGAATATTAGAGAAAGATGAATAACATAATAATACAATAATTTACGGTTAGGTTATTTGGCAATACTGATTCTACGTTATTCTTTTTAGTTATAAATCAGGCGAATCTATAACTCGTGAAGCAAAATCATTCAACCACGTATATAACATAATACCAAATTGTGACTATATACAAACATCTTTTTTGACATAATTTTTGTTATGCAACGTGTTATTTTTATTATGTGTACAATTGTCTAATACGAATAAGAGTCGTATAAGACAATTGTACAAAATTTATCACACTATTAACATAAACGAGTTTTCACTTTAATTAGCATATCTTTTCTTTTATAATCCTAGAAGGAATCATATTTTTGCTTCATTTATTTTGTGAAAAGTGGTTTTGTAAAGGTATCAAAAAGGTAGGGTTTAAAAAAACTTTAATGTTTTCAATAATAATATTTCGTTTACATTAACTTGAAGCAAATAAAAATGTTGATGCGACAGATAATTTTGTGGGGCTGTCTCCATTGCGATATTTCACGTAGTTATGTGTACTTACCGATATCATACAACAATATTTATGTTGACAATTTTGCGTTCTTTTATACCTTTATAGAACAAACATACCATCGGTTTATAATATATCTCTATCTGGAAAGAACATGTATGGCTCATTTAAGACACAAGACGCCTATGTTGATACTTGTTATCATAACTGTGTTGACTCGTGTTTTTTTTTTTAAAAATTTAAATAATTTTTTTTATTTTTATTAAACTTACAAGTGGCGAAATTAACTAGTTGTTTTGATTTGAAGTTTGAAACGTGCACAAAATGTCTGCTAACCCGTTTCGATTGACCATTTTGTGGACTTATTTGCATCTGATACACGATTTTTTATTTAATACATTTCTGTGATATGATAATTTTCCGTCATCGTAATATTGGACATATTATTTTTAAGTAATATTTTTAAAAATCAATGAAAGTAATTTTTTTAATCAGAAAGGAAGAAAGTAATCAAAAGAGAAGGGAAAGCAACGTACTTTTATTATTTTGATTAAGTGACCTTATATAACCCTCCATGTCATATTCGATTAATCTAAACACCGGTTTAGTTTAATCAAATGTGGCGTTATGTAAGGTCATTTTATTCATACAGTTATTGTTATTTACATTCTTATGACAAAAAATATACAATCGAATACCATATACTAAGTTTTTCTTCCATGGGAAAAAAATCTTGCCCATGTTTCTCTTAAGAATATTTTCCAACAACATTTTTATTCCAAAATTCTGATCTCAATAAACGTCTTCAAGGATCGATTGAAAAAGTCGTACCTGTTATGAATTCTAGTCTTTGTGCGCACTTTATCTTTTCTTCTTCCGTTCAAAGTCATATCAATATTTAAATTTCTCACCTTTTTTAAATATTACCTGCTGCTTTAATAATTTATTAAAGTTTTCTTTCTTCTTTATGTAAATCATATATGTAATATAGTGGCTATCTTAGAATAAAGCAAAGAACCAATTTTAAAAAAAAAATATTGTTTTTGTCGACTAGAGTTTACAAGCCAACTATATGTACTGTGCAATAAAATTATTAAATAAATAAGTTACAGTCGATTTTTAAAACCTTATTTTATATATCTTGTTACGTAATTGTTTAATAATCACACTTTTTAGTGTTTTTTTAAGTTTCCAAGATTTATATTTATCACTATTACTGCCTTATGTCTATCTACACTTGAATGAAAGTTGTTTACCTCTTGGGTATATAAAACTCAAAGATTATACTTTTTGGACATGTAAATGTGATTGTTATTAATGCAATTTCCTTACAATATAACGAAGAATTATTTTATTTGTTTTCCATTAACTAAGTAAATACTTTTGTACTCGCGCTTAGTTTCGGAAAAATATGTAACCTACTGCATTGAAAGCCTTTCAAAAAATATTATGCAGTTGCCACTAGCATACATTTGCTATGGACCATTATTCAGTAACAATACGATTGATATAAGCGTGCGTTGACACGACAGGCTCAAACGTCCGTAGATAACATTTTATGAGGGTGATATTAAGTAACAATTCGAGTCAAGCAAACCACATTTCGGGATGACTATAAGGCTCAGTGGGTAGTTTCTGAAATACAGGCACTAAACAACCGCGTCCATAATCAGGACTGACAATAATACGGTAATATTTCTAAAACATATTTTAAATGTTGAAATTTTTGGTTTGAAAGGATTATGCGAGAAGAAGCATCTAGGACGTCAGTGCCGGCTCTAGTATTAGCTAACTAGTAACACAGCAAAAGTTAATTTTTATTGAATTCATAAATATGTAGCGCTATTCCATATTAAATATGAAAGTATAATTAGATTTTAAATATTTACTAAAGGCAATATGAACACCATAAAAATGTGAAGTTTGTATATTAGTAGGAATGGAGAATGCTAAAAATGAGCGCACCACGGAAAAATGTACATAATTTGCTTACATCAAAAAAACACATTCAAAAATCCGAAAAAATTCTATATTTATTTAAAAATATTTATTATCGGAACATAAAAATGATGTTTCAAGGCTCACTCAAAACAATAAGCATAGTTAATCGCGGATACATCTGTCCGTCAATTTACTTTCGTTCACGCCATTTTGTTCTTGTCATAATCGTCGCATACAGAGCACAAGTAGAAATCTTATTCTTAATTTTATTCAGCAACACGATTCAGATTTGTATGCAGTTACAATAATATACAATTAATAAAAATTGGTAAATTGTCCATTATTTGACTGAAGGCGGAACTACACGGCTGAGCATGGCATTGATTTAGTCTTATGACACTTTTGGTGTAGTTTTTAGTTTTAACAAACAGAATTTTTTTTCATTAATTTGTTTTTTATAAGTGTATTTTATGCTTTAAATGTGAATATATGAAGGATGGTTATGGGAGGTGCATTAACTATGAATTGGTTGAAAAATTAAATAAATATGTTTGAATAAATCATAGAAAATATTGCTCAATTACATCCGATAATGTAATAATAAAAAAAATTAATGGTAAAAGCCTACTCAAAAATTTAATGTTATGGAAAACCATGGAAGATGATATTAAATCTGTGCAGCCATTATCTATTTTCGCCAATATTTAAAAATTTCTCCAAGTTAGTAATAAGATGTTTATTACATGCAATTACATTACTTTTGATCTTTCAAATGATATTTGTTTGACGGCAAATATTGGTCAATTACATCTGACAGTATAAAAGTAGATAATACAATAAGAAATAAAACAGTCCAAAGTTGAAACTGCACGAATATAATCTTATATTGTCTCTAATTTTGGTCATTTAATTGTTTTTCAATATTTACCAATAATCATGATCCCAATTTATAAATATTTAAAACACAAAGTTAAATGAAAACCAAAAGCGTTATAATGAAATTAAATTTCTGTATATTAATTTTAAGCATTGAAATAACAACTTTCATTTGTGCACAGTTATTTTTATTTCCGGGTCCAAGACTCTTATATAAAGAGCACCAACCTTTTTAGGCGAGAGCTTATTATGAATAAAAGATCGAGAGATTATAATGAAGAATAAAAGACCTCAATTGCTGAATGCAGTAACTAATTAAAAATCGGCTAATAACTCATACGTAAACTAAGTTAAATTTCGCTTTATATTTATAAAATCATAGCTAGTCAGTAATTGAAAATATTATGTTTTTTTTAATTTCGGTTAGTTTTCGACTTATTTATAAACTCACATAGACCCGTGGCTTGGTTTATATAGAAAAGGAAAAAAGTAATTATGAAAATTTAAAATCTAAATCAGTATGAAAAGTCATATTAGCCAGCTATATGTATGCAAAATATTAACTTTTTAGTCCTAATTATGAGCTTAACAGGCAGCGGACGACTGACGACAAAATACCCAAGTTTAAGTCGGAGGGTAACCTTCTGTTAACGATAATATAAATTAACTGCGCATATATCAAAACGCATCACTGAAAATTCAATCGTAATTTGCATTTATTTCTAATTAAACGTTTTATGATTATCTTTTAATTAAAAATTTTGTTTTTCTCTTTTATTTTATTCCGTATCCAGCCTTTAATTCATTTCATTTACACGTGCATAATATAATTACTTCACTCCTGTAAATTAGATATTGTGCTTCATCCGTTTAAAAATATTAAAAATGTTAGCTGGAAGGGTTAAGTACATATCCTCGTGCCACGATCAATCGAGCTGTGTAGCGAACAGTAATTCAAAGAAAATAAAACCGAAACAAGGGAAATTATAAAAGTTGGTCAAAATATTTAAAGCTTGTTTCTGAATATTCATAAGGAAATTATATTCGATATCATTCCTTTAATTTATTTTATGTATTTCAAATATTAATTTTTAACAACATTGCCTACTTTATCCATGCAAGCTTAAAACCTGTATACATGTCTGAATAATAATATTTAACCATATGTATTGCCTGGTACCAGACATAATACATATGAATTTTGAATTACAAGTTATTTGTGAAATTTATTTAAATTAGTTGTGCAGAGATTTCTTGACATTATCGCAAACCCAGCTAATGTCGTAGGTGGATCTACTGTTATTCATAGAGTAATTGAACCTATTCAACAGTGACAATTTTTGCTTTAATTTCATTGTACATATTGTATCATATGCTAGTACATATTACTATAAATTTGATTACTTTTCAAGCATTAATATGCTCAAAAAAACCACCAGTATTTTTGGAAGACTCGTTCAATGATATCCTACTATAAAAGGGTACGCGAATAAAAATTGTGCTCTACCCTTAAATCTAGGAGTTTACCTGAAAATCCTTTTTTTTTAAATAATATTTGAAAACTTCTTCTCTAAAACGTTGGTGACATGCAGATGTACAAATATACAGATGGAAAAACATACAGATGAACAGACATGCAACCCTTTTAGTACTAATTCTACACGTAACTTATAGTTTTTTTCTTAGTATTGAGATGCATAATCCTAAAAGAAGGAAGCAGTCGACGTATATCCTACGAGTTTGGTAACTCGGGAATGCTTAGAAATTATGTATAGAGGTTTTTAAATTCAGAGAATATTATAATATTGGAACTTACATATGGAAAACTATAGTACAAGAGTAAAGACAATAGAAGAAGCACAGTATATGTCTAGCTACCATCTTAACGTTCCTTTCTCTACCCTAACATCTGAATTATACGTACGATAAGCGCTAATGTATTTAGCCTATGGAAATATATGTACCGGCATATTTTACATATAATCAGTTATTTTATTGAACATATCTTTCCAGAAAAAGATTTTGATTTCGTATTGGTACTGGTATCTACCGGAAAATTAATTCAAAACTAGGTTAAAAGTTGATAAATAAATATCATTTTTTGTTGTCGGTAATCATCATTTGGAAGTTGATATCGTATAGTTATGTATTCATAAAAAACCGCTTAGAAAATTTATATTTAACTACAATTTTACTCAAAACTGGACCTACTGATAAGAGCACACATTGTTATGTATTTATTTTTGCGAAAACAGTTCATTTATAAATGTACGTAATAAATTTTCACTTCACTTTCTTGTAGTTACCGATTGCGGATCGTCCGTTAATTGTCATGGATCCGTTCTAAATATTAATTACCAATATGGAATAAAATGAGGTTAGTGAGTCTTACCTTTATTCATTTTTCAATCTTTCATTTGCACTACTTTTATTACACCCATCGTATTCTAATGGCATTTGTTTATAAAAAAATTCCCGCTATTGGTTTCTTTCACCATAATTTGGTCCACTTTTATATGTAGTATTTTATTTCTGATTCTTTTCAAAAATATAATACCATAAAAGACTCTTTCTGGATCTTTGTATTTTACATTTGCTCGGTTATTAATTAAACGCTTAATAAAAGAAAAACACAGACAAAACACTGAATAACCAGAATAATTAACACACGTTTAAGCCGGTATAAAGAGGAGTTTATTTTTAAGAAATACTGGATGTCGATAATAATGTTTTATAATTCAATGAACTTGTTATAATGCTCTGTTCTTTAAAAGGTGTTAAAATTAAATAAAAGGATGACCTAATTCAACGGCATAGGGAAATGGACTGAGCAATAGATGTATCCAAATATCTAAAAATAAAATAAAAAAACTTTGTTTACACTGCTTTAATGCTGATTGCTGATTACAATGAACAGATAACAATACTGCTTGCTCTCTTACCGTCATGGTTTAGTGGAGGTTTAAGGAAATGTTTGTATAGCAATAAATATGCCACATGTTGTATATATTAAAGTTTGTATGTACATAAACTATTTTCTTGCCTACCGCTAGAGCATAGGCGAACTCTAAATAAAGAAAACATGAAGAGTGGGCAATCTCATGAAACCACGTAGTAATAAGTTCTATAAAAGATTGTATTAAGACGGAAAACGAACATGAAAATAGTTCTTGCATAATATAACGAATAATATGAAGGGAATATAGAATTTTATGCATATATATATATATATATATATATATATATATATACACATATATATATATATATATATATATATATATATATATATATATATAGTAGTTTTGTAAATAAATATGTTCATAATATTTTGGTCTCGTAAATATTTGCGCTATACACACCATTAGATCAAGTTACATTAGAGGACGAATTTTAGTTTATCCAATGCCTAGGGCCCATAGGTTCACTTGTTTACTGGGAGTCCTCATATTAATCAATAGAGTATTGAAAATGGGACAAGTCTTCATATTTTGACGATATAATGACGAGTTTTTGTTTATATCATATACCTAAAGCACATAGGTTCACCTGTATACTATGGTATGTGTGCTCATATTAATCAACAGAGTTTTGAAAATGTGACAAATGTTGATATTTGTTGCTTTGTTCTTCAATTTACTTGTACAAAAATTTACTTTTTGCTTCAATGAACTTCCAGTTCACGATTGAACAATAGTTAATGCCAAGTCAATTTTAATTATTGTAAATTTTTTAAAACATCTTTTTCTTCATGTTTTTAGGTTCTAGAATTTTAGGGTATTGGATTTTATAGCACTTGCAAAATTTTCAAAACTTCGGTTAAATCTATAAATTTGACATCAAAACTTTTAGGAAATGTACAAAATAAATTATTGAAAATAAACCCGTCAAAAATAAAGGTTAATATAACTTTAAATTAGAGACTGAAGTATAAAAAACATGGAGATCATTTTTTAGGTAAATTCGAGCAAAATATTTTGTAAACTCCAAAATTACTTTTGAACTGGAGCGCACGATTAAAATACAACATAATTCATCAGTACGAAGAAATTATAATTAATACAAGACGAAAAAAATGTGAAATTTTGGAACAGTGCTATCAAATTTATGTAAATCAAAATACCATTTTTCAAAACAGGGGTGGAGGGAATAGTATATTTCAAAATAACATTGTATAGCAAGATAGTGTGCGATACCGTCAATTTCGTTTTTACATTACTGAAACCAAATGTCTGATACTATTTATTTATTCATATTTTTTAGAATTGCCAAGAATTTTATTTATGCGGAATTTGAAAATATGGTAACGAATCTAAAATTGTTCTCTTCATTTTGGTGCTTAAATATCATTCTCCGATTCATATTTATGTATTCATTTTTTTGGAGCGCGAGCTAATATGTCCACTCTCTACACATAAAATGTTATAACATGCATAAAATCTATCAATATACCGGAAAATTGCGACATGATATTTATCCCAGGTATACATAATGACAAAACATTACAGTTACGTTTCAAACGTCATATTCACGTTTACAAATGTTCTTTTACGAAAAGGATCAGTAGAAATATCAAAAAAGAGATAATTTATTACAACAATAAATTAATGACATGATCCTGCGGTGATATTCTTAACACAAACATATAATTCCATGTTAATAGAAAATAAATAAAGCACAAAGAAATTACAATTCATTACAATAAATTGACTATTTACTGATAACTACCAAGTTGATTCGTTTGAATGTACAACAAAATTCATAAGTAAAATAATATTTTGACCGTAATAATTACTACGAGTTAGAAGAAAAATACAAGCAATTTAGTCAAGTAATATAAAATTATGCTAATATTATTAAGAACATTAGTAAAAGAAATCTTAAAAATGGACATAAATTATTAAAAAAAGATGCCAATAAATTAATTATAAAAACGAAATAATTACACTATCTTCAGGTGATTGTTCTTAATTTTAACATTATATCTATATGTAAATGTAGAGCAACAATATTCTATTACAACAATAAAATAAAATTAAATAAATGAAAAAAAAACAAAATTTTCTTTTATGTATGAATAACAAAAAATTCAGAAATACAATAAAATTCTTTTCAATAAAAAATTTTTAACGGTAATTTTAATTAACCGTCGCTAAAGAATGTTCATCCTTTTGCTAAAATTGCTTTTACATATAAAACTGTATCTGTATGTTAAAAGTTACTTTTTTTTAATCGAACTGCAATCCTACTAAACTGTCAACATATCTAATATTGAATCGATGGCTTTGCAGAACACGGAGAATGTTATACACGTTTTTGTAAGCACAAAGAAAATTCTGCTAAATACGTGCACCAGTCAAAGTTATAATTCTCAGACTCCGAAGTAATTCCTCTTAGGAATTACTTAGGAGTTTTTGAAATAAAGATAAGTTATATGTTCATTGCCATTTTTTTAGATGAATCTACGCTCCACATCTGCAGCCGTTTCCTAAAAAATAAGTCCACACTTTAGTAAGCTGTAAAAATATGCAAGTATACCACCCGGGAAATTGATTTCCCGCACAATCATCGCATATTTGAATGGCGTAGGTAGCGGAGTAATTTACCGGCTCAAATATCGATAGGAAAATTTCATTTTATTTTGTGACCTAATGTTACTCCCAGAGATTTAGCCTCTATTTTAATGTAGTTTCAATTGTCTTGCCTAATTTTTTTTAAATTATGAAATTGATATCACTAATTATGCCAAAATCTGAAAGTAGATTATTAGCTGAGAACAATTTACGATTAGGTTTAGTTAATGTACCAATTTTTCTATATCTAATATGTTAGATAAAAGATTTTTGATATAAATGAAAAAGAAAAAACCCTCGGCATTTCGAACTTAAAAGTCAAGTGTCTCTAAAAATTGTACCTTTGCTTCAGTTACTAGTCTATTTCTTAAGTAAGATTTTAAAAGTTGAAGGTCATGTCCTTGTACTCCATAACCAACAAGTTTACATAAAACAAATTGTGTTCAATGCAGTTCAACGCTTTAGATACCTTTTTAGACTTATCCAAAACTGTCAATAAAGTTTTAAGTAAATCAATAATGATACCTGTTTTGCGTTATTATTTCTGGAACACACGTATTTAATTATTTAAAAGTATATGACAATCAGCATAACCCCAGGTAGTTTTATAGTTACTTTTTCGTTTTGATAAATGTTACTTTCCTAAAATTTTATTGAATGGTGGTAAAATTGATATTAATTTGAAGAATGTCTTTTCTGGGCTCACCTTTATGGATGGAAATTATATTACCAAAGAAGGTGAACAAATGCGCCCAAATAAAGAAAATTATTAAATATATAAGTAAGGCATGTAGCAAAGTCAGAGGTAAACAGAGTTATAATATTGCCGAAATTAACCTAAGATTAACTAATACATTAATGACGAAGTAAACCACAACTTATTGGAAGACAAGTGTTTTTATTGGGAATGATAAATATATAGAGAAATATGACGGCCTTTTATTCCCAATCTCAATATTTCATATGAGTAGGCATTTTCCGAACTAAGTACAAAATGCTCAACATATTAGTCCTATCAGAATCATCACTTTGCGATCCTGTAATTAACTTTAAATCTTATCCAGCAGCCTTTATAACATTCCAAGTGGTTTTGGTTTTGGTTTGAATCATTTTATTGTTTTTTGTTAACTTTTTTATATATATTGTGTAACATTTGAGGTTTAAATGTAATTTAAGTTTGTATTTTTGGATCTCATGCGATAAAATTCATAAAGAATTTTTTGTATCAAAGGTAGCCTACAAATTATATTTGGTTTGATTTTTAACTCGTTTTTGCAAGTAGAAAAATAAGCATCCAAATTTTTCAAAAGATAATTCATAACCACTTTTTAATATTAATCTATGTTATCGGAATACGAAAGAAATTCCTAAGAAAAAAATTACTAAATATCGATAGAAGTGGTGGTATCGACTCCAGATATACATAATTTAAATTTCATAAAAATTATTGTTTGATATTTTTCGCGAAATAATCGTACCAACATTTCGCGGATTAAATATAGTATGTCGTATTGTACCTCAATAAATTATTAATGAAGATTTATTTGCATACTTTTCTTTTTACAATACTGACCAATTTCTAAGCAAAATATCCAATTCATAAGCAAAATATTCGTACAAATAAATCATGAGTATAATATGTTATTTATTAACATATGTCGTGTAGCACGAAACTGGTTTAGCGGAATTATATAAAATTTAAAATTGAAGTTCTCCCAATTAGGATATTAGTAGATAGTTAGGTAAGTATGCATAGTAGATAGTTAGGTAAGTATGCTTAAATCCTTTTTATGTACATAAAAAGGATTTAAGCAACTAAGATATTAGTAGAGAGGTAGGTTGCTATGTACGAGTATATACAAAGATATGGAAAATTATGATATTAAGTAGGGAAATAGGTCGGTATATAAGATATACACAAAAAATTTAAAATCTCTAATATTTAACTAAAGTTTAATAGGTAGGTAGGTAAGTACGTAGAAGTGTACATAAAAACCTGAACCACCGATTGTAATGAAATTAGAAGAGGGTAACTTTAGTGATATGTCCATATGTATGTATGTACGTATGTAATTTTCAGTGCTTTTCTTATTGTGAGGTTATTTCAAATGAGTCAATTCTCTTGGAAAAAATGGCTTACTCAATTATTCGCCCTCTATTATAAATTTATTTCTGCTTTATAAATAGGAAATAACCTTACTTATTTTTGCATAAATCCTTATTTACTTCACACGTTTTCTTCAAAAAGCTAGAATTGAAAATATTGGACATCGTTCTACAGTAGATTTGAATTATATCTTAAGTTGATTAGAATACTTTGTGTGCTAACTTGTAGCTGGTCCTATTTGGTCTGTTTTGGTTGATCTAGCCTCGCGAGAAGCGGAATAAGAATTTTAGATGCAGGTGGAGTCTTACATGTTATCATTCATTCGATTCGGGTATATTTTATTTGTGTTTAGAGATGAACTTCATAGAAAAAAACAGAGTTTTTATGTAATATTTTTTTAATAAAATAATCTGATATCATTCCTAAAAATTCGGTACGGAATTTTCAAAACTACAGTCATTTTTTTCGCTTTAAATATTCATTTCTATAACATAGTAGTTTGCTAACTTTTATTTCTGTCAAAATATGAATATCTTTTTTAGAAAAAAATTATTTCAATAAATCTACTGCTTTCATTTTTAAAATTCAAAATTGAATAAAAACTACGTAACATTTAAATGATACGATTATGAAGGAAGCTAAATGGTAATCTATCTAGTATTTCGTAATTAAAAAAAAGGAAATATTTGAAATTTATATTGAATTTAGATCATGAAAAGCTAGTAAAAAATTTCCTCCGTATGCCCATGCCCATGACGCGAATAAAACGAAAGCTGAGTAAAGTTTTGGTAAAATTTATTAATTAACAGATTATCCCTTCTGTCGAAAGGAAGCCTGAAGGATGTAGGCGGAAAAATTTAACGAATGATCAATTAGCGGTCGACGGAAATGAAAAGAGAAAGATAAATTTTGGATAGGGATTGCTTAAAGAAATATTTAAAGAATCTTTTTAAATATGATTCTTTAAACCTTATCTATTTCATTGAATGTACGTATGTTGTAAACTACACCATTTGTTTGTCTTTCCCAGTCTTATTAACGTACAAAATAAGTTTAAACTGTTTGATATTTATTACTGCTTACTGTAAATCAGAAATAGTAGCTCTAAGTACATTTTTGAAGAAGGAAACCAAAACTTGCTTGCAATAAGACGAATATACAGGCATTTTAATAATTTCTTTATGACTTCTGAAAATAAGCTAGTTTTAAAAGTCAACACAATGTTTATGATACCACAATTTATGTTGTTTTGCATGGTTGGAATATATGCATAAACAGTAAATCTTCATTATTTTAACTTGTTTTTCTTTGCACCCTAAATTTAATTTCGTTTTCAGTATCTGTCATATCATATCTCTTAATAAGAATATGGTATTTTTAACCAATTTCGTTAATACAATTATTTGTGAACATATTATATATACCCAACTCTATGACGTGCGCGTTGGGCGGTTTTAAGATGGGTAAAATCTTATGAGCTCCTATCACCCACATGCTCTAATATCAGTATATATGTAGCTATAGGGGTGACTTGTGTAACATGAGCGCTGTGTATGTACATCTATATAAAAAAGTTAAATTCGCTGCGTGGAAAGTTCAATGTGTGAATACTGTGCGTATGGCATTTTATTTTGAAATAATAACCTCATATTTTTACTGATTCGTCGATCTAATATCCATCATATAACATGAAGTATGTATATTAAAATTAGTTTTAAATCCTATCGTGTGGTCATAAACACATAACAGATTTTTTCATCTAATTTTAAGTGAGAATTATCTCTTTTTATACAGACTTCGTAAATAAATATATTAACTTTCTAAAATTATGCGAATGGAACTGAAAATATACGCCAATATATTATGTATTTTGTGCTTACGTACCCTTTATTCATTTTCACATAGGCAAGAAAAATCTGCATTCAGCTTTTTGTAGTTAAAGGGTTAAACCATTAATCACAATTAAATGAAACTACGTGATGTAGTATTATATCTATTTTATTTAAGTTCTTTACCACGATCTAGGTTTCGTTGTATTACAACATCTTCAGATGGGCTATTAGCAAAGAAAGTCTCTTAGCTAATAGCCCACCTGAAGATGTACCTTGTATTAATGAATTTCTACAAAATTAACGCCAAATATATTTAATATTTTAAACCATTAAATTAAATTTTAGAATTTCATTGTCACGCAAGATATTTCACCTCTTTCAACAGATTCATTCTAATTTAAGTTTTCAAACAGTCAAAGATAAGTATCAAAAACGATACATGTCTGATCTAATACCATTTACCGCCTTCGGTATTAGATGAGTCACGAAGCCGGTTGTGAAAATTAAGTTGACAATAAAAAACACATTTATAGAGAGCGTGTTCCTAATATTCAGTTCCAGTCGATTCCAGAGTCTTATGGCTTGGACAATGAAGGGTTTTTAGTGGAAGAGCTTAGCTATATATCGTATGCAAACAAGTAACTAAATCTGCTTTTACAATAAGTTGGATAAGTAGGATTCTTAAAAATAATAAAAAGAAGTGTAAGAAAGTGTAGCTTGCAACGTTTGCGGACTTCCGTCCATTTAAGTGGCGCCCAAATTAAGAAACATGTCCGTATTTTTTAGTAGATGCACAAATTTTGAAGGCGTTTTAATTTTTTAAGATAATAGTTCGCAAGATCTGAGTAGCATAAATATTTGTAATCAGGCAGTGGCAGTAAGAGTGTCTGATAGAGTTGAACTTTAGTTTGAACGTCTAGAAAATTTAAAATGTGCTGGGAGTGCATTCTGCGAAAGATAGGATGACTTGTGTTAATTTACTTGAGGTTGCTAGCAAAGATTTTTGTCGATCATCAGACCCAAGTTTTTAACAGTTGGCCTAAAGAAAATGTGTGTGTCATTTAATATTAGATACTGCAGATCTGATAACCTAATTTTATAAAGCAGTCTTTGGCTACCAGTTATGATAGTTTAGGACTTAACTAATGGACCCATATTATTAGTCCACAGGCTGATGAAAGCGAGGTTTTTATTCAGGATGTTGATGGGGGTTGCTAAAGACTTTACATCGGTATGGGCATATGTTTGTAAGCTATCAGCGTCAAGATTATAATTACTGCGTATATTCTCAACAACAATGAATATTGAAAAAAAGAAATGGGAACAAAACTCCTCCTTCAGGCAGACCAGCTGATAAGTCCCGTCCAGTCAGAGAACGTATCTGAGGTTTCCGCAGATTGTCGATATCCATATAGATATGAACTAAACCATTCTCTCAGTACGTATACATTTTTATTTAATTTTTTACCTCATGTATCTATGGCTGTTTAAAACAATTTAAATTGCAAAAAAAGTAAGGAATCCTTCCCTAGTGATAGTTTTTTAAACAATGCTTATTTAGCTAATAACAGAATGTTTACATTCTTATTACTTATTTTTCAGTGAATATGGTGGCCACAATGTCATGGAAATATCATAGTTTTCGTTTTAAATATATAATTTATAATTATTTTCATAGTGAAGAAGACTATTGAAAGTACAGATAAATCAATTGGTTATTTGCAGAAAGAGTGCAATGTTAACGTAATGACAAAATAGCTCAAGGGACGCAGTTGGAAAAAATTGAAAGACTACGAAATGTAGAGACTAATTAGTAAATTACAACAATTTAATATTTGAACTCGTTTGCTAGTAAATATTATGTAACATCTAAACTAAATAATTTTTTTTATAAATAAAAACAAATATTTTAACCTGTTATTTCGAGAGAGTCCTTTAATCAGTTGCAGCAAAAGTTTAAATCTAGAGAGTTCCTAGATCGCACAATCAAGGTCGAAACGTTTTATATATTTCAAGGACTATACTAATCCTGATGATGAACAAAAGGAATAAAAAGTTACTTAAAGTTGTTTATTTAAAGCAGTGCACGAATAACGCCAATAACCTAAATTAACCTGTACTGAATAAAGATTATTATTTCGAAGTACTTCTTTAAGGATAAGAAATTATCTAACTAACATGCAATTATGTAAACATATTCGCAACATGGTACGTTAGAGAAAATCCACTTAGTTTTTGAAAAATTTCATGCGACATGTTGTTTTACTTTATTTCTTCCTGAGGCCATATACTTTCCTTCTCGCTCTGTGCCGTACAGGCTGCGTATCCTCCGATCCGGAGACGTAGTCCCTTTCTCCACTATCCACCCTTTCCCCTACTAATAGTGAAAAATTTCGACAAAACATGTAATGAATTGTATAGCAATTTTTCTCTTTAAATTAATAACATGACGTACATGCAAGTTCCAAGTTTTTACCACTACTAAAAGTATCCAAACGACTTGAACAAGTCCGAGTGAAAACTAAAAGCAAAAAAAAATTAAAATTTCTAATGCCGAAAGAAACAGGTAAGCATTTCGAACTACTAAAGTGATTTTAATATTTAAGAAAATTAAACAAAAATATTAAAATTTGCTTTTACGTTAGTGTTTTCTAAAGTAGCCCCTCCGTAATCTATACGCTTTATCAGAACTTCCATGGCCATGGAAAGCAGCTACAGCTGTTTTGCGTTTACAAAATGAATATCTAGACGTTCATTTTTAATTTTCGATAATAAATAAGCCAAGGGTATCCAGTTGGAACTGAAGGCGCAGAACTCATTAATTCTACGTTGGCAGTATTTACAAATCATTTGTTTGTTTGATGGGAAGAATTAAAGCGTTGTCGCAGGGAAAGATAATAATACTGTGTGGGCATTTTCTTAGGTTTCTCCAATATTAAATGTAAGCAAATATTCAAATGCTAGTCTGCGTTAAGTGTTCTATTGTTTTGTATAGATATAAAAATATAATGACGAATGTTCCAACGAAAGACGCTAACATCTTTGACCTAAAATTTTGTCAATTCTTTATTTTTTTGAAAATTTTTCTGTAACATTTTTTGTATGCAGCACCTGCATCATGTCATCATATACTATTTGATTGTCCTCATCAAACATATCTATCATCAGACTATATTAGTTTTTGCAAAAATATTATTTTGAATCTCGTTGAAATTGTTTGGTATTTATACACACAAAACTCTCTGGCATGAAATAATTTATTTTGTTGCAAACCAATAAGTCGCATATTAATAAAAAACAACTGAAAAAAAGCTTGTTAGAAATTAATGTTACAAGTTAATATGAAGAAAGTTGTAAAATGTTTTTCTAATTTTCAAAATAATTGTGTAACTCTCTTAAGTTTTTAAAAAGATAAAGAAAGTTATGTAAGCTTCCAGTTTTTTCCACTTGTGTTCTTGGGTTATGCATTTATATATTCGATAGGTAGGTTTTTAGGTACGTCCACATAGGTCATTGTAATTTTATATTTATTTACGTAGTATCATTAAGTTACAAAAACTATACGAACGTAGTTTTGTTTTAATTTATATTCATTTGTGTATATTTCTAAGGTAAATATATGTTTATCCCAATGATTGATTTGCTTTTATTTTTGATTCGATTGCTATTTTTTTTCCTTTCCATGGTAGTTGTTACTTTAATAAAAATAGCATAGGAATCTCTAGCTTCATTTTATATAAGACAAATTTATTGCATATCAATGTATATTTCATTTGATGGCGACCAGCGGCTTTACATTCATAATGTGAGCGATATTAAAGTTAACATTTATGTTTACACGTTTTGTATGAGTTTATCTTCACTTTAAGGTACTTAAATGATTAAAACTAAATTAACTAACGAAAAGTTTTCTAGTGGTGTGTATTTTTTCGTAGAGTCGATTTAATTCCTCTATACAGCTATATAATTTAATATTATCAACTCCAATTTCTCCCCAATTGAGGTATGATGGAAATTTTGCGTATCTTCATGAAATACCTTTCACCACATGGATTTTTTTGGAATCAATATTATATTTCTTAGGCTTATCAAAAATTTAACAGTTGTAATAAAATTTATGTCAATAATAGTGAGACAAATTTGTGTGAAAAAAATAAAATTAGTATTACCGTAGTCAAACATTTCAAAACACAGGTGAGTAATTAATAACAGGTAAAAATAATTTTACACTCAAAAACTTAACTAAGAAATTCCGGATAATTCGTCTCTATTTTGTAGCTTGGTAATTATGTAATTAATGGTTTGTTAGAGATAGAACTAATTATAATTAAAAAAGTGCATGTATAAAAAAGCAACCTAAAGCGTGGACAACAGTTAGTGCATTTGCTTTTGAATAAATAAATATTGGAGTGTATTTCCATGTGTTGGTTCATGGAAGGTGAAGCCTGGATCTTACAGTAATGAAGTGAAGTGGCTGTTGACGGAAGTGAAGTATAAATTCGTTCGAAAGCCTGCGTATGAAAAGAAGCCTGAACCTGCAGTAAGTTGACATAGGCTCTAAAGTTGGTGTAATATGTTACAATGAACTTGTACACTTTATGTCTCCACTCTCATCCCTAACGGGGTAGTTTTTATTACCACAATAAATTTATTCCACAAAAAAATATTCTAAATAGAACAGCTTCATATAATGTGCAAAATTTTACGCAAATTACTCGAATAACTGAGGCGTGAATGTGAGTCAAATAAACAAACTCACTTTATATTTATAATTTTAAATTAAAATGAAGCCAATGCAATAATGATTAGCTATGTTTATGATATAAGTTGTAAAATTTATGTCATTTTTAAACCAATCACTCCAAATTTGAATAAGAAATTGCAAACCCAGATTATGGGTTTACGTAAATAATTTTAACTGGTGCTTAAACGGAACACAGTGTATTTATTGCCAGCTGTATTTATATTTGAATAAAGATAGTACTTTAATTCTGTTTTATGCAGGACTAATACAATTTCAATAACAAAAATGTTTATTATTTTGTTTATTGATGAGGCTAGTACCTTTAAACATTATTAATATTAATTACAACCTACGTTTCTTATAACATAATTATGACATATTTATTTAGTGGATATTATGTAATTATTTTAGCACAAAATCAAATAATCGTCTTTTTGGATTACATGATTTTATATTATTGTGTTTTCTTACTGCACAAGGATTAATTAGGTGTTTTCTTTTATCTTAAAACAAAGAAACCACTTAAGAAATTTTGGTAAGAGTGGCATTCAAAATGTGTAAAAAATTCAATATATTTATTTGAAGTTCTTTAATGTTTAAAATTAAAAGATTTCTTTCCTCGACTTAGTTAATGATTATTTTGAGAGTTCTTTACTTCGGGAGGAACAAAACTCATATATTAGATCACACAGATGCTAGTTCATCTACGTCTATCCATTTGTCACAGACGTTAATGAAATTTGGCTTGCTAGTAAATCATATATCCCGCATCTACCATAAAGCTCCAGAGCCAACATTGGAAATATTTAGAAAGAAATTATAGAGGACCAAAGTATGTTCTTTTTTAAATTTCGTCTATCTTGTGGAACATCATTTCAAAGAGCAAGTTATAATATTTTAACAATATTGCTAAAAATGTCCACAAAAATATGCATTACTCCGTTACTATAATACTTTGATTTACTCTATTACTTAGATCTCAGAAAGTACTGAAATCAATATTATGAAAAAAAGGCGTTACTAAAAGTTTACATATTCAGATTTTCACATATTCTGTGTCTATTTCGTTTGCCTATAAAATATTTGGTCGACATTAAAAGAGACGTAAAAGAAATCAATATTTTGATTTTTTGTGTACAAACTTTTGCGTTATTGTCTAAACATATTATAATTTTGCGTTCTTTTCTACACTTATTATATTTTTGCGTTACTCTCTATACAGGTGTCTTAGCTTACGTATGTTGTTGTATTTACTTATAAATATATTTACGAAAAAGTAAGCAAGGGAAATATAAACGGAGTAAGAGAAAACAAAAATAAAGTTTCTGGAGTGTCAGAGTATGTTGGTACGTTTGCACATAAAATAAGAGCAAATAAAAATATTTTAATTTCCTGTTTTGCAATTGACTACTAAAAATAGAAAGTACGGTAATTTGTAGTGAATAAAGTGTACTTGTATAATTATTATAACAGGTGACGTTACATATATTAGTTTTAAATTTAACCTAATATTTTGTGAAGTTCCACACACGGACAAATTTTTTTAATTTATTACAAGTCGATACTTTTCTAATAATAAATAAATGTGAAAGTAACTTTATTTCTTTGCTTCGCGCCCTAATTTTAATATCCCTGAAATCAACATAATATACTTGTCGTTCCAAATTTAATTTTTTTTTCAATTTGCATAATCATCCCATTATAGCTAAGAGCGTTAACACAAATGTATTTCTATATTTACACGGACTCACCGTGATAATATGATCTAAATCGTAAAATAACTGCAAATCTGAGCTCGTGCAATATATTTTACAAAAATCTGCCTACAACTTCTGATTCTACCTTTATAAGCTGTCTATTTTCATTTTTCTGCAAATTTATATAGCCTTATTGGTTCATTTCAGATATGATACAGTGCAAATTTATTCGTCTTATTACAATATGTACTGTCACGAAAATATTATAAAAAGTAAGCAGCATTTACTAAAATTTAAACGGAATTTTTTTTCCGTTTTAAAGGACTGTATTATAAAAAACATAAATATTAAAAAAACTTTAGTGTTTAAACTTTAGTTGGCATTTGAAGTGAGAATGGATATAAAGATATTGATAATATAATGAAGGCAACAATTTAAGTTACGTAACTCGGTTTATCGCCTTAGTTGAATTTCCCCTAGACAACTCTTCTTTAACTATTGTAGAGCTTCTATATTCAAGTTTTTAAGAATACTAGAAAGAAGTAAGTTTTTTTCAAGGTTTAAATTGAATGTGTGAGTGATCATTAAAACTTAATGTGAAAATATCTTCTTCCAATAAAAATAACTCATACGAGTAAGGTCATAAGCATTCAACCGAAATATTGATTATAATTTTAGAATAGTGCATGCTTATGTTTTCTAATATATTTCGCAGCCTTGCTTACTTTACCCTTACCCTTACCCTTACCTTCATCGAAATAGGCTCTAACACACTAAGCAAGGTCCCAAAAACTTAAATAATTAGGTACGCACAGCAATTATCACAACTTGTTTTTATTTATTCAATTTTCCAAAAATTATCTCCGACAATGAGAAATAATGATCTAAGATCTAATATAAGTTTTATATAACATTTATTGAAGAGTTGTCTAGACAAAATTAGATAAATTAATATTTACATAAAGTTTTGCATCACCAATAAATAATTTTGTAATGTCAAGTTTTCCAAAAATTATCTCTGACGATGGGAAATAATGAGCTAAGATCTAATATAAGTTTTATATAACATTTATTGAAGAGTTGTCTAGACAAAATTAGAAAAATTAATATTTACATAAAGTTTTACATCACCAGTAACCAATTTTGTAATATCAAGCTTTAGTTGATTACGGAAAACATTTTGTTAAAGATAAACAAAGTTACGTTAGGTATATAACACGCATGTTTAAAACGTTTATATCTATGGGTAGTTAAAATTCATTAAAATGCATACTTTAATATAGTTGACATAATTTTAAGCTGTGCTTCAATTTTATAAATTCATGATGGTTTAGTTAAATTAACACATTTAAATTTTTGCTTTTATTAAACATTTTCCCATAAGACATATATTTTAAGTTGTTTTTCAAAGCTCTTAAACTACCTAGCCAAAATTATCTCCTAGTTAAATATTCTGATAGACAAACAGAGAAGCGGGTATATGATGTTTCTTAATAGGAAAAAGATCGAATAACTTCGAAATTGCTTCTTATATATAGATATTCAAGTTACAGCCCAATTAAGTAGGTTTGAACCATTTTGAATTTGTTTTTGGAATGTATTTCCTTAATAACCTTCATGATCGATTCAGATAAGCTATTACATTTATTTTGGCTACATTCATATTTTTGAAGCAGTTTTACGAAACTCCTTCATTTCTCTTCATTGACTTCAAAACTCTTTCATTTCACTTCCCTTTCATTGGTTTTGTTGCGACTTTTTCATTCCTGTATGGGCGTGTTGATTAATTTGATCCTTGCCAAATGGATTGCAAACAAGTTTTAAGTAATGCAAAAATGTTATTTTTTGCATTATTACGAAAAATTTTATTTATTTTTTTATCAGTCCTCAATTAGAGGAAAAAGGTTTTTTTCTAAATAAATACAGCTGTTGAATGTATGCTGCTAACTTTATAACATATTGTGAAAACTGTTCTCTTTTCATTGTCCACCAAGTAGACTCAATTTTATTTATTTTTATTAACAGTTATGCGTGTATCAAGTTGGTATCAAATTCCGTTGCAGTTAAATTTTTGGCTCTTGATCTTCAATTATCGTGTTTATTTATTTTCATTATTATCTCTTCACAGTTATTCCAGGAAGACCTACGAGTTCTTCGGGCTCATGCGTATTACTTCGTTTCATCCAAATAGGAGTGACGAACTTGGACTGTTTGTTTTATAACATCAAACGGTCTTTGAGCAAAATATATTGGCGAAATTTTCTCCACGCAAAAATTGTTTATCCTCATGAAATTTAAGAAAATGTTCCTTTCAACGTCACTACCATAAGCTTTCAATTACGTGTAAAATATAACGGATTAACGCCCGCTATTTTACGGTTTTATAATGAAACCACGTGGATGTTTTCCAGATGTACATAGAATACTCACCAAATATTCGATATTAGTTTTACGGTCGATTGTAGTATAATTGACCGTATAAATAGTCATAACTCTTCTGAGTAAAATCCTCTGCATATATATATATATATATATATATATATATATATATATATATATATATGTATATATAATATATATATATATATATATATATATTTATATATATATATATATATATATATATATATATATATGTATATATGTATAAATATATACAATGTTGGTAAATTCACCAATCATATAAAACTAGTGAACCAGTGAAATAGTTTGGGGAGGAAACTTCCGTACAAACTCATTGGATCAGTAGCTATATACAGAACATATAGAACTCTTTAACGTACCGAATTAGTTTATTTTTTGAGCACGTCGCAATCTATTAAAAAACGTGCTAAATACGAGTACAACCCGCACAGCGTGGGTTGCGTAAACATTTAGGCACGTATGAAGATTTAAGGATATCTAGTTTTTTCTCTAAAATATTCACCAATATTGATATTATTTTTCATCGTGTTGCCTAGTATGTGAAAGTATAAGCGTAAAAATAGCATGAGGTTTTTAATAACAATAAGGCCTTTGGTCATGACTATAGTTTTATCATAATCTGTTAGTTAGATTCTGCCCTTTCCGTTCTTTATGATTTTTGTTTCAGTAGCTTCGGAAATAAGGTAGGTGGGAAGGCATTTTTTCTAAATTGTTTAAGTTGAGTTTCACCATTGAGTTACAATCTCTTAAGTTGAGTTTCTTCTCTGAGTTACATCTCTTAAGTTGAGTTTCTTATAATAAACCCTTTAAAACGATAACCAATACGATAAGCATACTAGAAAAATATTTTTCATGTATTCGATTTGCCCGTTTTAAAATTATTATAAAAATTTTACGAGTGTTATCTGGTCAAAAATGTAGTGTAACATAATTAATTATGTTAAATTTTAAGTGTTTATGTAGGTTATATTTTTCGTTAGATTATATTGATACGTTACATAAAATATTTAAATTCATTTGTTATTAAGTGCTAAAATATTCTGATTTTTTTTCATTGCAGATCCCATAAATCGAATAAATCCGCTTTGAACACAGACTTGTCGCAATACTAAATATTAATTGTTACTGAAACTCTCACAAACACAAATCGTAAATGGAGGGTATGAATTTATAATTCGTAATATATATTACCTTGTCAACGTTCAATCGAAATTATTTAATTATTTACTAATGAAATCCGAATAAATTGGCATCTGCTGTCTGCTATCCTAATGACTCTGATAATCCAGGATTGAATCGTTTCTTATTCATGAAAATTATAGTTAATAACCAGCGTTAGCAAATTAACTAAAGCCAGTTTAATATAATAAGAATTGTTTACACCGAGGATCGGAATCAATGTAAAATAACAAATTTTAGGTAATGTTATTTAAAATGTTGTGCGCGAGGCTACATAGCATTTTTTGGTACTAATAACAGTAAACAAGTGAAAACAAGATGATGTGATATAAAAATTATTAAATATTTTAGGTTTTTTTCATAATTATTTACTGAGGGAAAGCTTCAGGGCATAATTTAAGGTATAATTGGCGTTATAGAGCGTTAACATTTATTACGTATAAACCCGCATATATTATAATTGTGCCTATCTTTAATATTTTAAAGGTTTAAAAGAACATAAACTACTCTGTAAGAAATTTAACTTAAATGTTTTGCGTTTGCACGTACCATATTTCATTATTGATATATTCTGCAATTGATATAATTCATTCAATGTTTTAAGTAAACATTCAACCCCTGTGTCTATAATTTGAAAATGATATGACTGAATTAAACATTAACTATTGACGATTAAACAAAGCTGAAAATTTAACATAGATTATCATAAATTACTGATATCAAAAAAATATATTAATTACGTAGGACTACCATGTATTGAATGTTAATGTGAATACTTATTCAGTTTTATATCTAAATCAATAGAAATTTTAGTCCAAGTTATCTCTTTTGCCATTTAAATTGCACCGTTGTTCGTTGTATAGGTATGTTAGCATCAGAGCAGTGATTAATTACGGTATAAAAACGTAAAAATGATAAACAATTTGAAAGGTTTAATATGATTATATCCCACTCTTGCATAGAAATTCTGTTAAATTATACTAATATTATAATTTGCGAAAGTGATAAAATTTTGCAATTAATTGCAATAATTACACAGCTACAACAATTTCAATCATCTTTGATTAGGTATAGTGAAAAGGTAAGTATGCTACTTTTATTTTACTAAATGCTACTTGTATTTATTAGAATAAATAACAACACTTTGATATTTGAAAATATTCAAAGTAATTTATATTTACATTGGAAGTGATAGAAAAACATTTAACATATAAGTTGTAGTATTTTAAAAGTTACTTTTAATAATATAACCTTTGAGCACATTGGCTGTAAATGAAAGTTTAGAATTTGTTTATAACGTCAAAGATTTAAAAAAACTCCTACCGCATAAATTATGTGTATATACATATATGTGTATATATATATATATATATATATATATATATATATACATGGTATATATATATATATATATATATTTGTGTGTGCGTGTATATATACACATCGAAGGAGTTTAAAATTAATTAAGATATATTTTCAGAGCGACGATCTTTTTATTATTCTGAACGTAAAATATTTTGGTGAATGTGGAAAAACCAAATAGGAAAAACCTGAGAAATAAGATGTAACATGCGTATTTCTATTTATAAGGGTTTACTCCTATTAATGTTCTAGAAAAATTTGGTTGGAAACTAACTATACGAATTAAAGATACACTGTATAAATTCTCAATACACAACAGCATGGCTTTGGCAATATCAAGATGGAATGAAAAGTGATGACGGGAATACTTCTATGATGAGGAGTAGTCTCATTAAGTTTGAACTCGTTCGATTAATTTTAATCTGGCAAGAAGGTATCAGCTTGAATCGGGAGATTTGAGTAACTACTGTTATTAAATTAGTACTTGGGTTTTACGTATAGACGTTTTTATTGAACTCCGGATTCTATTCGCTCAGACTGATGCTCCTGTGATACAGTCTGTCTTATTTTTTTATGTATATATCACACATAAAAATCAAGACAAGTAAAATAAATTATAATTAGAATTTAGCCATAGAAATTGAAGGCATACCATAGATTTCTTTAGTAAAGAACATCGTAGCTGCTGTTATCGAATATGAGTGGTACAATAATGGTGGAAGGAACGATAGGAACTCGTTCCTAATAAGGAGCTAACTCATCGGGAATTTTTGTCTCGCTATAAACATATACACACACACGCACACACAAAAATACACACACACACACACACACACACACATATATATATATATATATATATATATATATATATATATATATATATATAGATGGAAACAGAGAGAAAATGTAAAATAGGGGTGATCCTTTTCAATATTTTGAAAGTAAAATATTTCGAATGAAAGTTTTTTCTTTTTCTCAAAATACTCATTTTCAGTTTTTTCAGTAGGAATAAATTCTATCTCTAAAATCGCTTTGATATGTTTATAACACCAAATTCGACTACTCACGGAAAAATAGAATTTTAAAAACCGATTGAATCCTATTATAAAGATTAACCACCATAATTAAAATAAAACTTTTTGATAAAAACTTTAATCGGCTTCAAATACCTGTACCTCTTCGTCTACTTATACTTCTACCAAAAAATACTGAAAAACATGAAATAGTGATAATACGAGCACTTAGTTGGAGCTTTTGCAATGCAACGTTGTTTCTGTTCATGAATAAATTTTTGAAGTACTGCTACAGTTAAAGATTTTTGAAGTCGGTACCAGGTCAACGCTTTTAGTCCTCTCTCCCATACTTTGAAAACACAACTTACCAAAACTTTCGAGAACTAATTATTAGATTATCACTAGATCTACCTCAAACAAATATGATCAATTATTAAGGGATACTATTGTGTCCTTTCATTTCAAATGGCGAAGGTCTAAACTATATTTTTTATATTACATATAAAATAATAATTTTCCCATTGATTTAATAATACGGTGATATAAGTGAATATGTCCAAGACAGATCGTACCAGCGCAGTATTAGGCTGAGGAATTAGAATCCGAAGTTCAATTATTGGGTCTCTGCTTGAGACCTATAATACTAATTTAAAACAACATATCCTCAATTTGCAATAGCGAAGCAGGTAGTACTCCTACATCATTAAGACTGAGGAGTTGAAAGGTTTAAGTCTATGATAGAGTCTCTGCTTAAGTCTCACAATATTAACTTAAAAAACAACAGATCCTCAAGGCTTACGATTTAAGGACTTTATTTCAGGCAGTGCTCCCACATCTTCAATACTGAAAATTAGAACTCTGAGTTCAATTGTAAAGAATCTGTTTGAGACCCTTTAGAAAGGCAGTAACCCTGCAACATCAAGAATGAGAAGTTGGAATCCGGAGTTCAATAAGTATGTCTATTTGAGACCTGCAGTATTAATTTACAGTACCTGCAGTATTAATTTGCAGTATTAATTAAAAAAACAGTAGAATATCAACCCTCATGGTTTAGGCAGATTGAACCCCTGTAGCATCAGGATTGAACAGTTAGAAACCGAAGTTCAATGGAATCTCTGCTTGACACCCACAATAAAAATTTAAAAACAGTAGATTTGCAAGTCTCACGGTTTATACAGGCAATACACCTGTTTATATCATTAGAATTTAATATGTATGCAATGCTTCATGGATATAAATCAGGTGTTCCTATCATCAGGTGTTCCTATTTTCCGGTTTCATAATTGTACCGCGATTTTTTCAAGGAAAAATTTATGTCACACGTAGTTATGTCTAATTAGATTATCAATAATCCTATTCCATCCAAATTCTTTTTTATATTCCGTTAATGAACTGATAATCCGCAACCTGTTAACCTCACTTATGGAGGAGTGGTTATTGTCGATTAATTAAACCGTCCGGTTTAATACCCATAGAGACGTTAGAAGAAATGAATATTTATTCGATATAAATTATTTATCAAGTGAATAATGAATCTAATTATATATAGTTCAAAAAGCTCCACACAAAATAATCTAGATATGAAATACGATAGTCTGGTTAGGTAAAAGGTGTTATGTTGAATCAGACTTTGAGAAACTAAAATTTTGTTAGTGATTAAAATTTTTTCAATGTCCTGAAGGTATTAAAAATTTACACAATATTACGCCAGGATGAAGACAGCATTTTTTCGTCATCATAAACGTGTAGATTCGATGTAATTGAACTAGTTTGGACTACAATCAAAAAGGTTTGAATGTAAAATAGCAAGGCTAAAGGCAAACGGATACTTGCAAACTTTCTGAAATCTCACGTGTTTATGTACAGGCGTCCAAAAAGCTCGACTAGTCTATATGTTACCGAAACTGGACAGAATCGCCGGGAGACACAATACCGAATTTTTAAGGTGTTTTTGTGCGAAGCGCGTGAATAAGTAAACTGGCTCATAGACAAACGGACAAACATTTTAAAAATAATATTTTTGTGTTCTCTTATTCTTGTAGTATTACCTTCAATGGGTCGATGCGATAATTTTTCAGTTTTATTATATGTATAGATTACAAAACACATGCCAATTATTCATTGATTTATAATAATAAAAGTGTACAATGTGCATGCCGTTAAAACTCAGAAATGAGTCTCGACATGATCAACCATATAACTCTATGGCGTGGTAGCCACCTATCATTCATCCATGAAGAACTTTTCCATTTTTACCTGAAAGGCGTGCTTAAGGGCTGGAAGCGTCACTCTCTGTAAATTTCTAGAACAGAACCGGAACAATCTAAAATGTTGTGAAATATTTGAGAATGGTTTGGAAAGTTCAGGAACAAAATCATCACCCAGATCATCGTGAAACATTCCAGAACACTCTCCAATGTTGCGGAATGTTCTGAAACATTGTGGACCATTCGAAGCCTGTTTTGTATAGGTGGGGCTACCCATCGGTAGAGGAATATAGAGCCAGATCTGTCATGGGTTCGTACGTCAATTTTTTATCAGTCAAGTTCACTGTACTTGACTGATAAAAAATTGACCTGAATAGAAACAATCAGTATAGGTGATTGATCAAAGTGATACAGTGACTGAACATAAATCAAAAATAAAATGTTTAAAGTATATATAGTATATTTCTTAATAAAAAGTTAATTAGATTTATATTTTATACGATGCCCAAACGTGAAAGAGTAGAAGAAATACTGAAAAAACGAAATATTTGAAGAGCGCAAGGGACTTTTACGATCCCGAAGAAAAAGAATGAGTGCCGTGAGAAGCAAAGAAACCGAAGAATAACGAATGAACGAAATAAAGGATCAAGAATTGCGACGCAATCTTATAATAACAGACTATGAACGCAATCCACCCATGAAAATATCATCCTACGAAGGGTGCGGACGAGGACAAGTAAACAGTACAACCTTACAAATGAAGCATTTCACTATAATCCGACGAAAGTATATAACAAACACAAACACGTCGTAATCGGAAAAATGGATAACAACTGCCAATTTTACAACGAGAAAAAATTCAGTAGTGAAATACCAGAAATCTGTAGCATGAATGGAAAAATTCGATTACCACCATTGGAAGCATCTTTGCAGGAATTTCTACATTACATGACCGGGGAAACTCCAGAATCAAAACATTGTCTTCACAATATAAAAGTTGACAACGCTTGCTTCCAAATTACTTCTTTCGGTGTCACTTCAATCAACAATAACAGACACGAAATCAATTATGTTTTTTCCATCCAAAGATAAATCTATCCCAAAATGGGATCATTAATATCACTACCCAACGAAGATTACAAATTTCTGCAAGTACATTTCAGAGAAAATGAAGAAATAGAAATTGATCAACGATGCACAAACGTCAGTGGATTGAGACGAGAAATAATCCAAGATGTACATATAATCTTACACAAATGCAATCAACTTTCTCACATATCGTAAATAGCACTAGACCGAATAATTTTTAATAACCATAAAGTTATAATACGAGCGAACAAGAAATCACCTGGAGAAAACAAATGTCGATTTAATGCACCTCAGATAGACGAAGTCGCTATCGTAATTACGAACAATGAAAACACAAGCTGTGACATAATTATACAGCGAAGAAGAGAAGGACTATAACGCATTGCACAGATACACCATTCATAAGATGCACTCCAATATTTATTAATATTTCTGCAGAGAGGACGGATATCATTGAAACTGGCCTGAAACAGAAAAAAACAAAAGTCAGTTCCAAGGAGTTCTATGCTTACTGCTTAATGACCAGAGACAATGAAACATACAATCACATTCTCAACACTGACCGTTTAATCCAACAATTTCTGGTAGATATGTATGCAAAAATAGAAGCGGAACGAATGCTTTACATAAGATTGGATCCGAAGAAACTACGCACGGAAGATTACATCCGTCTGTGATCATAAATGACTAAAACATTGACGACATTGGAACAGTGGTAATCTCACCGTCATCTTACATAGGAAGTCCAAGACACATGCACGAATACATTCAAGATACCATGACCTACACAAGGGGTACACAATTTAACGGCAAAAATGACTGCCACATTCAATCTATATCTAATACCACACGACAAAATTCATCCCATGGATATCGACAAAATGATCTAAGTCGATATTCCTAATCCACGAGAAGAACAGGAGCTTTACGACAGAGTTGTATCGTATGTAGTAGCATAATTCACTGACCAAGTGGGCCATTAAACCCCAATTCGCAATGCATAAGTAATGGAAAATTACAAAAAAATACCCAAAACTATACTTAGACGAAACACAAATCAGAGATGACGGATATCTTAAATACAGAAGACGATCACCAAAAAAGGGTGATTTCACAGCAAAAATACGAGTACAAGGCAGACACGAATAATCAATGAGTAGCAGCATATAACACACAACTTTTCAAAATGTTAAAAACACACATAAACGTAGAATACTGCAAATCAAAAAAAAATCCATTAAATATGTCTATAAGTATGTAAAGAAAAGTAGTGATATGGCCAAAGACGGCGAACAACAAAATAGAAACTTATGTACCAAATGTGTATATTCATCAATAGTAGCGAAGTTGCCTGGCGGATTTTTGGTTTTCTCATACACGAACATGAACCAACTGTAAAATATCTAGCAGTACTATTGGAAAATGGATAGAGAGTTTACTTCACAAGAGATACCGCCAAAAAAATTGCAAGCCACCTAAGAACACAACATTAGCAGTTTTATTCCAATTGTGCCAAATAGACCCATTCACGAAAACATTAATATATGCCAACGTCCCTACCTCGTCTACGTGGAACACAACAAGAAAAATCTTTCAACGGAGAAAACAAAGAATTATAGTACAGTATCATCCAGGAATCATGAATACTAACGCACTAGACCGAGTATACAACATACATCCGAATAAATCCAAATGTTTCCATCTCCGGATGTTGCTACACGAAATAAGAGGACCAACAAGTTTCCCAGATCTCTAGAATTTGATAGTTACCTAAGCCACACGTACAGAGCAGCATGTCAACGCTTAGGAGTAGTGAAAAACGACGAGCTCTAGGAAATAATACTACAATATGCCTCACTCACAACCTCAGTTGAACAAATTAGAGACTTATTCGCCATAATACTAACAACATGTAACCCATCGAATCCAAAACAGCAATGGGTCTCCTTCATAGAGATTATGAGTGATGACATACTTTATCGAATCCCATAAGCTCATCCAGAACTGGCCATCGATTTCAACAACGATATCTTCAATAAAACACTCATTTGCCTAGAAGATAAATTTTTAGCAATAAAAACCAGACCTTGTCACAATTTGGGATACTAGCACTTTGCTAATTTTCGAAATTACAAAGGAAAAAAGCTACAATATCAACGAAATACTTAAATACATTGCTCACAATAAACCACTCCTCCTGATATTAAAAAAAATTATAACGTTATCATGGACCGGATCAAAAGAACATTGGAGGAATTATTTACTTGGACAAATCAGGCGAAATCTGGAAAAAATTTCTAATAAATCTATTGCTGACAGAAATACGTGCTGAACAACATATCACACTTGCACTGGCGTCATCCGACATTGTCGGCACATTTATGTAAGGAGGACGAACTGTCCATTCCGCTCTATAACTACCGTTGAATATAGCCGAAGAACAGTTCCCATTATGTAAAGTCCCAAGAGCATCTGGACGGGGTGAACTTTTAAAACAAGCTAAAATTATTTTCTGGGATGAATACAAAATGTCACATAAAAAATCACTTGAAGCCATGGACAGAACATTACAAAACTTATGAGGCTAGAATTATGGAAGGACCTCTACTCATACTCTCAAGAGATTTTCGAAAAACACTTCTAGTTATCTCCAAGTTAACACCAGCAGATAAAATCAATGCATGCTTTAATAAATCACATCCCTGACCATATATACAAATACTGATATACACACACAATTATGACTAATAAAAAATACGAGAGTTAAACTATCCAAAGATGAAACAACAGCACATTTTGCTTAAAAACTTTTACAAATAGGCCAAACAAATATCCTATTAACCAGACAACCAGCTTCGTTGAATTTAACAATGATTTCTGCAACATAGCCACTACTGAGAACGAACTCATCGACCAAATTTACCCAAACATTATTCACAACTATACTAATCCGAAGTGGCTGTTTCAGAGGCCAATTTTGGCAACTAAAAATAATATTGTAGATGATATCAACTTCAATATTCAAGAGAAAATTCACGGTGAAGAGTGAATATACAAATCGATCGACACGATAGCAAACGTTGAAGAAAGTATTAACTTCCTTATAGCATTTTTAAACTCTTTGCGAACACCAGGAATGCCATTACACTGCCTTCGACTGAAAATTTGATCTCCGATCATAATACTCAGAAATCTTAACTCAACAAAATGCATCTTACTTCCATTACATGGAACAAGGATGGTCGTCAAACAGGTATCGAGTAACATCATCCAAGCTGGACTTGTGACTAGAAAGGACAAAGGAAACACAGTATTTATTCCCAGAATCCAATTGATCTTTACCGAACTGCCGTTTCAATTTAAAAGACTGCAATTTCCAATGAAATTAGCTTATACTTTTACAATTAAAAAAGCGCAAGGACAAACTTTAAAACATTGCGGCATCAATCTCAAAGAATCCTGCTTTTTTCACGGTCATCTATATGTAGCTTGCTCTCGAGTAGGAAATTCAAAAAAATTGTACATATATACCCAGGATAACAAAAAGAAAAATGTTGTTTATAAGCAAGTATTGTAAATATAGTTAGAATGTTTTCAACAAAAACATTTTATCTCTTATATTTTAAAATTTAACCTTTTATTCCAACCACCACATAATCTCATATAAACTCTCTCAGCGAAACCTGGTTCCCCAGCTGGTACATATATATATACATATATATATATATATATATATATATATATAGAAAACACTGATTAAAATTAGAAATTTATTGCGGAAACAAAGTAACCGCAAACATATCGCCAAATTTTATATCTGGAAAATGACAGCCAATAATATTTTCCCACGTGCGTCTGCCCGCACTCAGATTGCTTACTCACACCTCTGGCTACACTGATTTCACCAATGTATTCCCGGGTGGAAAACTTTAATGTACGATTTAAAACATAGTGTCACATATCGATAATTTTAAGAACACTTTAAATTTGTGCAATTGCTACGCATTTGGTAACTGGTCACTTCTTCGTTGCATATATACTTATTTCTTTATTGCAATATAAATTAATTATTAAAACATTATATTCTCACGTATTTCCATTTAGTGGCCATCCGAATTGGTATAGTTCTTTTTACATAATGGGTGCACAAACATATGAGCAGAGCGACAAAATTTAGAAAAAATAAATTTTGTGTTTTTGTTTTATTTTCCAGTAATAACTTTTTTCCTAAAGAACTTTAATATAATCAAGCTAATTCTCCAATTTTATTACATATAGACAACAAAGTATTTAACAACCAAATTTATACAGATTAATGTTTAATATTTCAAAGTAATTAAATTACAAATATTCACAAAAATTCTTATTTTAAAAAAATGGAGGAACAATGTAAAATTATGGAGAACACATGTTAAATTTATTCGATATGTATGATTGATTGAAAAATTTTACGTGCGGAATATAACTGATAACGACCTCTGCTCTCATGCGGCATTCATTTTGTTTATCTACCTCTCCTGCGCCACACCCCACTTCTCCTGTGTCCACGTCAATTTGCCAGTCAATATCCTGGTTCAAAATTTCATTGCGCATTGAATTTCCACGAAGCGCCATCTTTTTGTGCATATAGGCATACTATTCTGAAAGTTCTGAGTTCTGAGTTCGGATACTTTGGGTACAGAATATTAAAAAATTGCAATAATCTTTTTAAAATTAATTACTAAAATTTTAATTTAAGAAATTATGATGGTGATTTATAATTTTTTTTATCTCCGCTTATATTTGAAGTAATATTATCGTTTCAATAAATTTTTTCCCTATCATAAAATTTTGTGCCGTAATTACCTCACCAAGAAACTTAATGATCTAGTAAACATTTTTATGATATATCTAAAATTCTCTTAAATTTCTCGTAAGTTATATAGTGGTTTTATAACGCTCTTTCCTTTTATTGTCCTAGTGTAAAAAATTATAGTCCTTTAACCTTGAAAGAAATGCCTACACGTTACTTGAAACAAATGCCACAGTTAAGACTTCCCACGTGGAAATGTGATCAGAATCGTTTGAAGTATTTGTATTCGTATCTCTTCTTTATGATTTTAAATTAATTTTTGTTTAGTTAAATTAACCTCTTAAAATAATAATTTGGGACTTACAGTTATAATCAAATATATATATATATATATATATATATGTATATATATATATATATATATATATATATATATATATATATATATATATTACCCTATTTTTACATTTCTTAAAGGGATTTTAATAATTTAACAATGTCTTCTCTTTACTATACTTTATACATAAATCACAGTCTATTTCTTCATTGTCAGTGGTTATTTAAAAAAAATCCTAGTTTTGGACAAGATTAAGATTCAATCTTATTTTAGAGATTTAACACCCTAGACAGTTGACGGACAATAGACGGACAGACGAAATTGTCTCGACAACAGGGTTACTTTTGCACCCTCCAAATACATTGTATAACTCGTATTCTCATCCGCAGATCTCGGTTCAATTCACCGACAGCCACGGATTTTGATATTGGATGATTTGGCACATCCTTAGATCAGATAGTTTCTATTTGTATTTGCTTATTTCAAATTTTGATGGAAACCATTTATTTAAATAGTTGTGAAAATATTTTTCCTATGCACTCGATGATATAGTTGTAAAAAGGAACGTATTACAAACACGCACACATACACATACACACACACACAAATGTATATATATATATATATATACGTATGTATGTGTATGTATAAACATATAACTCGTTTAATTACAACCATTTTTCACGATTAAAAAAATTAAAGTCATAATAAACCTCACATGTGCGCTCTGAGTTACGAAGTCGTTGAGCGACTTTTACACAAATATTTATCTTCTTCCATACATACAAATCTAAACTTTTTTGTATGTACTCATGGCAATACATATCTTCAAAAAAAATAAATACATAATTTTATCAATATCCGGAAATTCGTTGCCCTACCTCGAGAAAATTTACAGCTGTAGATTGTAGTTTGTGTCAAATCATTAGTTGTCTTCTCGTCTTCAAGTTAAGAAGTTAGGCTCATTTATCACAAGTAGTTTCTCAGAGTGTATAAATGCGTGTAGTAATTTCTATTTGCTCTATGCTTTTTCAAAGTCTAATTAATTTAAAACCAAAGTGAATGCAATTAAATAAAAACTATTTAGCAGTGACATAATTGATATATTTACATATTATGAACCTATTGTGTTTATTAATATCACTTGTATTCTTAATGTTTCACTAGAAATTCTTATATTTTAAGTGTAAAGAAAAAAAAATGTTTTCTTCTGCCCAAAATAGAATGTTCAAACAAATTTTAAGATTTTTAATTTAATTGTTATAATATCTCTTTTAAAGAAAGTTTTAAAGCACATATTATCCACCTGATTAGGTAACTGTTTAGATATACACATATTCTATATAATTACACCTAGCTAATATAGCTCGACCCCCCTCCCTACCTTGTCACTGGTGATGTAAATCTTCCTACAAAAACAAATAAGTAATAATTGATTAATTTAATTTTAAAATTAAAACCATGGCGCTTATCGACTTTGTCGAGATGTGTTTAATTCTGTTAATCTAATTTGTTTCCTATTGACTCTAAATAATAAATGAAACTTATAATTTCTTTTTGTAACGAGGTATCATAGAAAAGTTTTTCGCAAATGCTCTTTTAATTTTTATAGATACTATTCTCCTGAATTTTTCTGTTGAAATCTCATTGTTTACGTAATATCTTCTACAGAAACTACATGTTTATTTATTTCTATTGCTCTATTTAACAAAGTACCATATAATGATGAAGCTCAGCCTGAGCGATTAATGAGTTAGTAAAGTATTCGCCTATCTTAAACGATGGTCTTGATTTAAAAGAAAATAATTTTAAGCCTAATATGTTATAAATAAAGAGTTATAAAAAGGTCTAATGCCACATTTCCCAAACATATTACAAGCTTGGTCTTACAAGCTCGTCAAAACCTTACATCGCAGTCTCAAATAATAGATACTTATCGCAGAATGTTTAACAACATACTTTATATTCTCTAGAATTTCTTAAAAGGTATATACAAAATGAGACTAAAATTCATCCAAATCAATTACTTTGAATATATTCTATTAAACAAGGAAAGGTAGTCTATCTGAATCTTCAAAAAATTTTGAATTCTCCATATACGATCTATTATCGACCTCAGCCTCGAAATAACTATACTTCTCACAGCCTCGCTTGTTTAAGATGTGTCGCGATGTAATTGTTAGAATATTCACGTTCTGAGCCCTATATTAGCTTGTTCTTAGACCTCGCTCTGAAAATCTTCTTAGTCACTTTGCGTAAAAAACTTTTTATTTAAAATATTTCGAAATGTGAATATTTTCACATTTTACGTGAAGAATAATAATAATATAATATTAACAAGTTAGTTTCTGAGATTCAGAACTTACCTTCGATAGGTGTAAAATTGATCTGATGAAATGTATCTCACTTTTTTTTAACTCTAGCTCTTTTATTTATTATAATTAGTGTTTTTCAAACGGTTTTTGACTGCCTTCGTAACGATTTTTCACGAAAAAGCAATAAAGACGCCAGAGAGAAAGAGGGACTAAAAATATTCTTCGTTGCGCTATCAACTATTAAGAAAAGCGTAGCGTTAAAATAATATACTATTTAAAGCTAGTGTACGTGCAACATCCCCATACACAAACATTTTTATACTCTCCATGTCCGACCCTTCCAACATGTCAAACGCACGAAAACGATTGTTATGTTTTAATTTCGGCTAAATGGAAAATATATTTTTGTATTTTCGATAATGTGAACCTGAGACTTGCGAGGCGTAATTGCTGTGCGCAAGAAAATTTTTTTACATCGTTGTAATGCCATGGGCTTATGCGTAAATATGCAATTGCTTTTCATTTGCCTCCAATTATTCTTCTCTATTAACAAAGAATTAAAACAATTGTCCGCATATGCATATAAGGACAGTCAATATTTTCATTTTCTTCCATGAAAACCAAAAACACATAAATAACTTTTCACTGAATTTATTTGATTCCATATTATCAAAAGAAACCATCAAATAACTTTACATACTACTATTTCTTTTGCTCTTTTTACTTAGCTCTCCATTCGTAATAATTTCAATATTCATTTAAACGAAATGAAATGAAAACGACAAAATTAAAGAAATTATAAGCTTTAAGAATAAATTAAATTTGATTATGACTTTCCTAAGACCATGGCGTAATTTGATCCACTGTTTAGTCATTTGCATTCCTAAAATACATTAAACAGAATAAACAATTTTCTTACATGAAGATCGAGATGCTAATATAAAGACGAGAAAAAATTACAGGCAACAGAAATTCATTTTCAAATTGAAATTCATGCCTTTCTCATTTTACGTGGTGCAACTATGTTTGATCTGGATAAATCGCTTCATATTTCAATTTCGTATATATAAGGGAAAAAATTAATTTTTTTAAAAAATATAAATAAAAAATGATGCACTTTTGAAATTCTTGCTGAGTTATGCATATTCAGCCATGTTATTGAATTGTTTCGGATTAAATGGTTTTAACTTAATTTTGTTTATATATTTCAAATGTGTTTTATTTGTATCATTTTATTTCATATTTCATTCCGCTATTATCTTCATGTATTTACTATACCATTGATCAGTTGAATGAATTATATCTCCCAACCGTATATTCGTTTACTTCAACTCTAATTTATCGTTTTAAAGTCCGAGATCTACAAATTTCGTGTTATTCAATATTAATTTGCTCTCTTTTCCACATCTCACTACTTCTTCATTATGTTAATAAATGAAAAGCTTAAAATATTTTTTCAAATAATAAATAAATACCATAAAACAGTTCCATTGTGTAAAAATCATATTCCAATCATTCAATCAATCATTATAATCCAAATTTGGTACAAAGACGTTTCTTATTAATTCATAGAAAATTTTAAGTACAATTTGAAGGGGGAAAAACTACTAAACCTTGCAAATGACCATACGATGACAAAACCAGTAACAACGCTACGGACGGACAAGAAAATATGTTTATTTGGTTTCGAACATAGTGTTTTGAAAAGCACGTTCACATAAATTATAATTGACGGTAAAATATGTAAACATTCATTTGATCTGTGTTAGTTTGATAAAATAAACCTTTCTTTACTTTTAAAATAATTAATTTTCTAGACTGCATACTGCTAAAAAATTCACACGTTAAGTCGATACGCGTTTGATTATATACTTTGGCTTTTTAGGGAAGTAATCGCTTCTTATAGGAGCTATCTCATCAAAGCGGACACAAATGAAATGGTTTAAAATTAGTAAAGATAATGCCCTAAACTCACAATCTGGAAATATATTTCATTAATTAATTTCCCGGAATTATTTAAAAATATTCAAATCCGGTCAATTATTAATCTTCATATTTAACGAGCAAAAATCTTTAACCAATATCCAACTACTCCAATTGAGAGTTTAAGCAAAGATAGGACACATAATCACCCAAACATCTGATAAATGTTGATATATATATATATATATATATATATATAAATATATATATATATATATATATATATATATATATATATATATATTAATTTATAAGAATACCAAATCGACTCGAGAATCAATTTCAGATGGGGAGTTTCCCATTATTCGACATGACATTTGCAAGACGTCAAGGGTACTGAGACTGATTCTAATACAGCGCTGATACGTCGTTGACGTCATAAATATATCGTATCGACTAGTGTGAAACGCCTATATGTGTTACAGGGAGCAACCTAATACCAATCATTCCGATGAGGCAGTTTAGAAAGAGAAAAGTTAAAAATACATGTTTCAATAATTAATGTTTATTTAAATTTGTTTCATATCACTTTGATATCTTGACCAGCCCAAATATAATAAAATGTACATAACATTAATATAATAGCCAATTCTACTTCGACCAGCTAAACAAGTGCAATAATATTGGTTTATTGTTTCAAGTGGTACGAACGAAATTTATACCATAATATTTTAAAAATATATTTCTATTGTAATTTATCTGCTATTAGTTTATCCTCTTATTACAATAAAATTATTGGTTACTATCTATTAGGAAGATTTCAGTAATCTATTGATTTATTTAATAATTGTTTACGACATACTGTGCAATTTTCAACAGTAAAGGAACCGTGTGCTTATTTATCAGATACTGCCAAGATTAGTTTATTCTGTTGACTGGGGAAACTTATTTATCTTCTGAAACTTTTATTATTCGTATATAAGCATTTAGTCAAAAATATAAAAGTCCCTCTTTATTTTCGAGGTAGGCTTTTAATTACACGAGTATAATTGAAATATCATTTGAAATTTCAAATATTTCAATGATACTGCTCTTATTGAATAAATACGTAGACACAATCAGCATAGAACAACTTTTGCAATACTATCAATATTTAATCCTTTTCTATGGGCTTTTGAAAATGATTCTCAGAATACTAGCTCCACTAAAAGGTCTCCTGGAACGCTATGCCATCTTAGCCACACGAATTATAATTTTGAAAACAAATCATCTCTATAATATCAAAGAGAATATTAAGCAGACTGCTCTTACGCTAACTCATCAGCTATGAAAAAGGGGTAATATTTATTGCTTTTAATATTTAAAAAAAATAATTATATGTTTGTTAAAGAATCCATTGAAATTATTTGTGACTTATGGCAATGGGTGGTTATTGTTTTGGGTCATAGAGGGGTAAATATTTTTTTATCTGACCCGAAGTAATGTGAAAATAACATAGAGTAATCTACATATTTCTGTAGTGTAGTAATAATGTAATGTTTACTGCTGCCAAATAAATATTTCACAAAAAAATGTGTTGCTACTGCTAATAACCATGATGGCCAATTATAGGTCATCGTAACAATAATTTTCTTATTTCGTATGTTATGTCATACATGCTACAATGTTAGTTCTCTACAGATGAGTTGGAAACAGTCATTTAATTATTCAAAACCTACATTTATATTCACACATGCAAGTCGATGTCCAATAAATTGCTTTTCAACAAAAATTACACAGCAAATCATAATTTTAAATCTGTAAAAAATGCGTAATATAGAAATTTGTGTCCACGTAACGCATTGAAATGTTTTTACAGTCTGTCTATAAATGTCAGTTAAAATGTTATGCACTGCATAATAAAAAACCCATAAACGCTTTCGTCCACAAAAAAAAATTTACTGGCATGTACAGCTATCTAATAAAAATAGTTATGTTATTCGTAGGTTGTGTATGCGTATTATTAATTACAATAAATGATGGGAAAATTTTTTAATCATATAATACCCCTTATGAAGTGTTCCATTGTTGAGCAATAAAACTATATTGGGTTAACTTCAATGTATCTTAGGTCTCCCCGTATCAAGAGTACAACTAATGCATAAATGTGATAACAAGTCTTGTATTCCAATATTCGTACCAAAAGCGCGTAAAACCAAATTATATATCTTATAAATAAGTTTGTAAGGAGCATTTCGTATAGTATCCATTTCTAAGCTCGTTTGATATAAAATAGGTATAAAAAGAATATAAAAAAATTCGAGAAATATAAAGACTACAAAAAATATAAAAAAATACTAATATAAAATAATACTAACAGCAATAAAAGAATATTAAGAGTATATTGTACAAAAATTCAGACAATAATAAATAAAATTAAAAAGAATGCAACAGGACAAATTTCACAAAACATAAAAACAAGCAAATAAACAGCCAGACAAATCATATAATTTTAATGTTACCTTAAAAATGTCAATTGGATATTTCATTGTCAATATTTTAGTAAATTCAGACTTTGAAAATAAAAATAAAAACTGTATATTAACATAAAATTGGTTTAACCGATTGTTTGGAAAAGTAAAATTGTATTTTTTCAGACGATGCATTATTAAATATTAGTAGTGGATATTTTTTTTCACAATTATGCAGTAACATTTTAGAAGAAATATATAAATGAAATGAAAAAATTATCAAGAACTTTTGAAATTTTTGAGAAATTCTATGCAAAAAGGAATAGTTTGAAAAAAGTGGCTAATAAACACATTGCTTTTGACAACATATTTATTCTTGTCAGTGGTTGGGTCAATACATGGTAGAGCCAACCCCTTCGTATGAAAAGATGCTTTGTTTTATGTTTACTTAACAGTTAAAACTCCATAACAAAGTCGTATGTAATGCACTGTTAATACCTCCAACAGATGAAAATTCTGTAGTTAAACATCATGCGTGCTACCCTATAAATAACAACACTTGAATTTTTTATTTATGAGATATTTCAATTTGCATAATTCAACTTTACCTGGTTGGTAAATTGAATTATGCAAATTGAATTATATTAAATAATTAAATAATGTTTAAATAATATTACATTATAATATAGTACTATTATATTTAAGTAATTAGTTATTTTTGAATAATAAAATACATTAATTAAGCAAGGTAATAGTCACAGCGTTCTAGGTAATTTCAGAAATTTGTAATTTATTAATTCTATTGATTATATGTAAGAATTAATGACGCTTACTCTAGTACGACATATATTTACAAAATAACCACCTACCAATATAGTTCTAAAATGAGGGAGTAGAGTTTATTGTTCAACTCTTCGCACAAAACCTAATTTGGATATAACAAATAATACGTCATGATATAATGATTATGAACAAGGAATCACCCAGCTGTCTGCCCATATGACTCGTTTAATTTCTTAAACATATCGATATTATTTTTGAAATTCACAATTTCTGAAAAATATTCAAGTCTTACGAAAAGTAAGCTTTCCATCACAACTGATTATTTACATGAATAGAAAAATGGACTACAAATAAATTGAAAGATAAACGAATCTATGATAATTATTCCCAAAAATTTATTAAGTATCTGTAAATTCTTATTTTTTAAAGAGGCAATATTCTTTCTAGAATCAATGCAGGTGAATAGATTTCATAACTAGAATAACAGATGTTACAACTTGGTGGTGGAAATGAAAATTATTCCAAAAAAATTGTAATTTGTCTACACGTGTTTGATTAACTTGTGGCTCGTTCACAAAATAAATTTTGAGATACCGTTCATGTTATGAAGCTTATCGTTACGCTCATTTTATTTGGGAAGATGTCCTATAATATCACATCAATCTTATCTTATATAACCGGTAATAAATAATTGTTGCAGACTAACGACACAGAGCTCATGAGAACAACTATATTTATGAGAAGAATCGGAAATGTCGAAAAGAGACATTTTTGAATGATATTCACAGTACTTTACTTGAAAGGATACTTTTATTCAACAGCAACACACAATAAATTAATTTCTCGAAAAGTATTATTTTTTTAGAAAATTGGAAGGGTGAGAAAATTTTAGGGAAGTTCAGTTTCAGTTTTCCTAATACCAATCAATTATTCATTGATAAATACCACTGAGATCATTGCTACCAAAACATATACATGACACATATTAATATTAGAACTAATTCAATATTATAACTTTGCTATGAATTACCTTCTGTATATATGTATACACGAAGGAAAAAGAGATAATGCTAACTTACTTGAAGTCCTTGAATGTAGCTCGATATTTATTAGGGCGATTTAGCTCATTTTACTATGGTGTAGATAACCTTAAACTTATCAGGAACGTATTATATTCACTTTTCATCCAAAATGGTTATATTTTTTAAATACTATAAGTAAAAGTAATGAACAGGTTGGCTTATATGTAACAAATATAGGACCTCTGCACGGAGAAGCATCACATCATCACCGAAGTGGTATATTTATTTACGTCGTCGCTGTTGGCTCCAACATGATGAGAAATAGTATCAAGGCATAGGTAATAGGTTTACAACTTTCCCTAAAACAAATATCAGTAGAAGTAATCAATTTTATTGTACGTGTAACATTTACCTTCATATGGACTAAGATGTATCCGTTAAGTATCACATCAAGTATCGTGGAAAGTATTAATGGATTTAATACGAGTGTTTACACTGGGTACCTTTTTAAATGAAATAATTACAGAAACTCTTTATTTTTATTTTTTTTTCGCATTCACGTTAAACTAATAGTACATAGCTGTCATAACGATAATGTGTGCTTATCTACTTGAGAGAATTCAACATTTCCACCACGAATTTATGTCATTTTTTTTGAGTGTGTTGCGTTTTAGAAAAACTTCTTAGAAAAAAAGGAAGGTCAATGTAGCGAAAGTTGAATCCATTTGGTTAGTTTTAATTTTCTGTTTTTTTTAGTTTTCTGTTAGGTGGAAAAAATCGTTAATTCCATTACATCTAATCTAACAATTATCATTTATCTGTTAAGAATTATGAATTATTTTAACATGTGTAGGTATCAAGCACCTATAAAATTTGTTTAATGCATTTCGAAAATAATATACTATTTTTTTCTTATAAAACAAATTATGATTGTAGGACTTCAAAGGGAATTGTTATTTTAAAATTATTCTTAACAAGAAAAACCAAAATTGTAAAATGTAATTCACATAACAAGGCATTGCGTTCTTTACCTTATTTATTGACATAATAACAATCAGTTTCCACTTGATCTACATTTGGTACTATCATTCTAATTGTTCTGCCGTCTTCCTTATCTAAATGTTTATCATCACGTGTACTTTCTATTGGCCCGCGCTTCTGAGCTAACTAACATTACTCATATATTATTGTTAGCGACGTTTCATATCACAATTATAAGATAATTCGAAAAAGTAACGCATCACAAAGAAACATTGCTTACTGATTATTTGTTTAACTAAATAGTAAGCTTTATTTTTTATGAACTATACGAAATGCGATCCTACAATTAATTTATTTTTTATTTTCTGATCATCCATGTAGTTAATATAATTAAAATATCTTATTTGATCCTAAGCCGGCCCCGACGATATCTTGGTTTGCTATTCACCAGGTTTAATTCAAGTGCAACGCCTCCTAGTACACAAACTAGGAGGCGTTGCATTTCATTGTTATTTATTGTGCAATATTCTATCACGGAGTATTTCAATCTCCTCCAGTAGCAGGCGCGTGTGGAGAGACTGGCTTCTTGCATGCGACGTGATATTAGAACGCGTGGCTAATTCATGTCGATGCTGTGCAGGGTTCACCGATTTAAGACATGTTAGCATTTTTTTTCAGTTAGACTGTCTTTGAATTATTCATAGTAAGTATAATAGCGAATACAAAAAAAGTTTGTGAAGAAGTGTACGAGTGTGAACTTCGAAAGTTGTCTGTTAGAAAAACAAAATGTATATGTATATATATATATATATATATATATATATATATATATATATGTATATAAATCGATATATTGATAAAATTAAATAATATGAAGAGAATTACAGAGGACAAACCAATTTCTTTTCATTTTAGATGCTGTTACCCTCAAAATCTGCAGTCATGGTGACGTCACAATTGACCCTTTCTGGAATTTTAAATTACACAAAGAGACGATAATACATATAAACGACTATTCGATTGAAACACCGAAAAGTTCTTGGTTAAAATTAATTATATTATTATGTTGAATATATTTGGCATTAATTTTGTAGAAATTCATTATTCACAATTAAATGAAACTACGTGATGTAGTATTATTTCTACTTTCTTTAAGTTCTTTACCACGACCTAGGTTTCGCTGTATTACAACATCTTCAGGTGGGCTCTTAGCAAAGATATCTTTGCTAAGAACTTACTTTGCTAGTAGCGCCCACCTGAAGAACCCACCTGTTGCTTTGATATGTATATATATATATATATATATATATATATATATATATATATATGTATATTGCGAAATGACTTCTTAACCACGAGTGTGTGAATTTACTAGAAAGGTTATCAAAAGTTGCTGAATTTTTCTTTTTATAAAATATAAGTAGGATGAAATGCTTTCCGTTAATAGTAGTTAACGCCAAGCCTTCAAGTGGAATCTGATACCATAATTTCCACTTTATGAGATTATATACGTCAATAATTTAGAACATTTAAACATAACTGCGTTCGCTTGAAGTAATAAATAACCGGTGATGAGTAGTTTAGAAACCTTAGTCACATAAGGGAACAGTTAACAGAGGAAATACACGAGTCAAAACCTGATGATCCTCAAACCGATGCTTAGACATGAATTACATACCACCATCGTAATAAAAGATGTTACTTGAATATCGAGGGCGTTATTCATTCATTCATTCATTCAATTCAATTTACTTCCGGGAGAATCCAAATTCAATACACAGATTCAGTCTTCACAATAAGACCGAATAATTCATAAAGTAAGTATTAAATAGGACCAAGTATGCATTCTATAAATTAAAGGAAATGTTCTAGATTTTATAAATACATTCACTTTATTCACGTCTCATTACACTATCTGATGATGAACATTTTGTTTATAGCTCTAGATATTTCTATACAAAAAAAATATCGGTTCCATGAAAGGTCTCTTTAGTTTTTTAATCTAAGTCACCAGATTTCTATGCTATATGCACGTGGTTAATACGTATCATATAGCAAAAATTTCTAAATAAAAATGCTAAAGAATGTAGCATTTATTGTTTTAAAACATTCCGCTTACGTATTAGCATATTTTTCAACTGCAATGTTTGAAAACTGAGGTTATTTACGTGTGCAGATTCTCTGCGTTATTTATTGATTATTGTTTATACTCGATTATTTTTGAAAAAATTTAGTGAATTTTTTAATGTTTATTAGTACGTACATACGCATATATTATTTAATAAATAAATAAAATTTAAATATACAAATTAATAGGTCATTCCATAAGTACTCTGGTATAGATATATTCAGAAATTCGTTATTTTATATACCATAATAATTGGTAATTAATAATTTAAAAACAAATATTAGGATTTTCTCATTAGAAAGTATATAGTTACTTTAATATTATTGTCAACTTAGGTTTAGGTACAAATGTATTTGATTTAATTCATAGCTTATGGGTTATAATAATGTTAGGTTTAGCAAACTTACTAATTACTTTGAGTTTATAGGATAGAATAATAACTAGTAATAATTTACATGCTATTTCTTACATTCCGATGTTATTTTGTTATATTATGTATTCGGTATTTTAATTTTTTATTAAGGTTACATTAAGATTCATATATAGTTAGGTGCTTTGTAATTTGGTCCCTTTGATGATTTTAAATTCGGTCATTAATTAATACATTAGACCTGAGAAGATTCTATGTATATACTAATTTTTATATTTCACTAGAAACCACACCGTAATATTTAGTCAACTTTATAATCCATTTTGATAATCCCAACAATTTTAATTAGGTCAACACAATATTTTGTTTTCACATATGGGCGACGCATTTAGTAGTAATGTTAAAATGTATTCAACCATTTATTAGGGTTAGCTTCAAAGGTAATTAAAAAACCCACGGTCTGCCAGTAGTGCCAGAGATAGTGCTGCTGGAAACCGTGTTATTTACCAGATCTGAAGAGGTAGTTAACAATGTAAAAATAATCAATGACAAAACATCAATGGTTGCAACTTTGTCATTGACGTTCATCATCAATAAATTGTATCTGTTGATAACGTTCACGTTTCAAGTACCGTGTGTCTAATTGTTTAAGTCCAACCTCAAGATTTGCTATTGAGTTAAATTAGCTGAGAATCGTCACACTCTCAAGGATAACAAGGTCAAACAATAATTCGGTTTCTGTAATTATTACCTTTTCTGAATTCTTATCAAAAGCGTAAAAGAAAATGGAAGACTATCTAGATTAATAAATGAATTTCCGTCATAAATATTCCTAATAATATTCATTTTCAAAGTTGAATCAAAGTCAGTCCAGTTTCAGAAATATGAAGACAAAATAAACACACCAAAACACATACCTTTCATTTTGGTTAAAAAGACTACATCATTAAATATTGTGCGTCAATAATTACATAATCTCCGATCTTTCGGTGAAATATTCATGTTCAGTGTAAATATAAATAGTGAGCTTGAAATACTCACTACCGTATCCACAAGCTTGTATGCCATAGTTAAATCGAAATTATCTTTTACAATACGTCATTTAGGTTTAATAGTAGAGATTGTAAATAAAGACAATAAAATATTATATATAATAAGGCCCAAAGTTATATTCATTACCATAAAATAAATAAGATACGTGGAAAAAAAAGAAAGATAATATTTATATTTTCGCATTAGCTGTTAATGTTGCTAATGGCAGTCAATTGTTCAATTTATAATAGAGCAATTCTTGGCAAATGAATGTTGTGGGTCAAACGAAAGGAATTGTATAATTTTTCAAAACAACAATAGGATGTTTTGCAATAAGTCAATCATAATCAGACGTTTTAGACTTTTAAGGATAAAATTGTAACCATTTTATAAAAATTTAATTAATATATTTAAATGATGCCCGATCAAGCAAGAAGAGAGAAAAAAGTTACAAAAATTCTCGGTTTCCTTTTAGAAGCTTAATTTTAGTCCCTTCTCCATAATTGTGATTTTTTCTTTCAACGTATAATTATCCGACATATAATTTTCTCATATGGGTTGATAAAAAATTATGTCTGTCTTTCTGGTATTTTAAAACGCAAGGTAGATTTGTTATTTAGAACTTAGACCAAGCATCCATATTAAACATGATGTGTGTTGATTTCTAAGTTTTCTCTTTAACGAGTTACCAGGGGGATATTCCCCTCACATGGGCTAAGGGAATGCTTTTTATTTCGTGATCAAATTAAAAGTACATGAATATATTAGATTCCACAAACTGTAAATAAATTCAAAGTTTGATTTGTAATAATTTAAACCAAAACCCTGCTAAATCAGAAGTATGTAAGATAATAAACACCTTTATTTTTAACTTTTGTTTTCCTGTTTTCGTTTCCAAATCATTTAAATATTGAAAGAATATTTTACTACCCTTAATAGTTATTGAGAATTCTCAAAATATTCATTTCATTTTATTATGAATAAAAAATAAAGAAATTTTAAGAAGTATTAACCGATAGTAACCCTGTGTCTATTCTATTAAATTTAACGACGAACGAACTACGAACGTATCCTGGTAAAGTTTAATAGATATTCTTAAAGTATAATGAAATGAAGTAAAGTTATTTTAGTTCATCATAAAAAATATTACTCTTTGATGATATAATAAACCTCTCCTTGTAATTAATTTCAACATTAAAAATAATCTTATAATAATCACAAAGTTTAAATCATATCGTCGTAATAACTTTGAAAGCGTCAATTATTTTTTAAAATAGCATATTGTGCTATGGAATTAAGCTGAATATTTCGTTATTTCACTGTTTACAGTAAGATTTGATAGGGTATTATGTGTATTAACGAGTGCTTTATTTTCGCACACAATTAATTTCAATGCAAATGAAAATATTTACGGATACGATTTATTATATTAGAGGTCTATTATTAAAAAAATATTGGAACTTTCATCTGATTGTCTACCTACCGTAACTTAATATACAACGTAAACAATTATTTTTTTACATTGGTAAATACGTAATTACATATTTTGCCAATTTCTAAATAATACCAAAATGGAGGTCCAAAGAAAAAAAAATTGCGCAGTGTCCTGTTGGTTATGAAATTTACCAATAATAATCCAAAAATAAATACGAGAGGTTGAATAAAAATATTGAATCCCAACGACTGGATCTTTGAAATTTATTCTTTCGTGGAGATTCAAACTCTCACTTTTCACTGAGTTTTAACTAATATATTGATTTTATTTTCAACTTTAATAATTAAGAAAAATACTTAAATAAAATGAAAAATAAAAGTCCGGAGGTAAACTTGCTTTCTTTCTGATGTTTTGTCTTATTTCGAAATGAAATTATAATATTTATTAGATGTTGCTTAAACAACACGATTTATATCACAAATATGCCCGATTGTTTTATTTCCTATATTTACAATACTTTTGATGATTCATTGCTTTTTAAGCATGAAAACTGCAAATATATGCTTTGTTGATTTCTTTCTTTGTTAAAGTTTGTAAATAAAAGAAAAATAACGTGTTACTTAAACAAAAGTTTTCATTTTAAAGTTGTACTTCATCTAATTTTCAATAACATTCTCCATTTGAAAATGTATTACTTAATATTATAAAAGTCAAGACAGAAATAATTTTTCATGTTGTACCTAAGTATGCTTGTTTTGTGTCGTTTCTGGTAATAAAACTTCCATGAAAATATTCCCACAATATATGATTATAAAGAGGGTGCGCAACGCAGATTCCTCCCTATGGCGTCCATCCAGTTTTATTGGCTTCGAGGTCATACGGCACGGTTAAAATAGTGTAATAAAAAACTTTATATAATTGGCGCAAACGACACTGATTGTGAGAGGCATATTTACAAGCGTCGGTTGAAGTACAAACTATTAAATAGATTTGTACAATTTTAATAAATTTTTAAATAATTGATACTGGTGCGAAGTATTTATTAACAAGAATTATCTCAAGAAAAGCTTGAAAATGGTCAACGATATGTTGTTATAATTTGCGCTTTAATGTTTTAGAGCGAATTTTAAAAATTTTACTTTACGTATAATTTTATTAATAAATAACGCATTTAGTTTTTTAAATCATATTTATTGAAATATAAATATTTAAACTAATAAAAATGTAGAATGCAATTTTCCTACTATCTGTTAGGTTTTAATTTGTAATATTTTAAGCTTTCTTGCTTCCTGTGACGTGAAACACAAATGGGAGAATTGGGGAAATTAAATTTGGATACAAGAAATTAACAAGTTTACTTACTTAACAATAACAATGAAGTTAAATATAAACGAAGTGAAAAAATGCGATCTCCAATAAAATTTAAATTTAATTTATTCATTATTTATAATTTCTTCCTTATTTTACCATGGTAAATCCAACATCACTGTATATTTTCGGAATCCTCTAAAGGAGTAGACAAAATACCATCTATTATAATAGTTATAGTTATAAACTTTTTCCTGGAAAGTAAATTTTGTCTCGAAAAACCAAATTGTCATTTCATTTAATGCGAAAAAATATAGCCAACATACCACTCCAGACCCAACAGAATCCACCAATAAATACTTTCCCGAAATCTTTTTAGCTGCTCTTAACGTTGGTTACGTACGAACAAAATAATCAGCCTCACAAACAAAAGGTTGAAAACTGGAAAAGAAAATTATTTTCTTTCAAGTTTAAGTTAGACACAAGTTTTTCTGTCTGTAACACATCAATTTATTAGATGTACAGGTAATAAATTACGCATTAATCAAATTTGTAATTGTCTTACTATACCTTTACAAGGAATTAAATTATAAATATTGGCAAAAAATAAAAATTTTAAACAAATTGAGGAAAAAACTAAGCTTAAAATTTAAAAGTATTATGCGTAGATGACAATAAGAAAACTATGTCTACCCTGAACCGTCTGTTCGCATTCGGGTTGTTTACTTAGATATTTTATCTCCAGCTTATTTTAACAAAATGCGTCAAAAAAAAATTCTCCACATATGAATTAGAATTCAAAAGATACAAGACGTAAATTCACACTTCGCTTATTTTCTCTTTTATGTCCGATTATTCCCCCGTAACACGTAGACATTTTAGTACAATTACATCACCCCAATCGCAAAGCAAAGTCATAAATTAGCAACTTGTGCGTAAGATATTAACTTCAAGATCTGCATATTTTTTTTTTAAATTATACTCCTAGTAGGCCCACTTAATTGAAAAAGTTCTCTTGCAACAAATATTTCATACTGCAGTTGGAAGATTACATTCCCTGAAGATACAGTTTTGCTTTGCCTGTGATGTCACTGGACTAGTGTCGGTCTATGTGCATGATTGTTGCGAATAAGCGTTATGTAAAATTATAAATTAATGTGAGGTAAAAACTCGTTTAGCTAAAATATTGATTTGGGTGTCATTGTAAAGAGCTTAAGAAGCACTACTAGAAGACAAAGAGAGACAATAAAAATATTTGCTGGAATACGAATAAAAATCCATATGAAGTGAAAAATTATAAAAAAATTTAAAATATCGTCACGTATAAATCGTAATAGGCTGGAAATATATAAAAACGCAAATCACAGGTACCTCGCATTAAAATAAATCCAAGGAATCTAAAAATCTAAGATTGAGTAAATACGAAAACTACAACAAGGTCCAAAAACACGAAAAATAACGAAAAGTTATTACGTACCTTAAATATACTCTAGATTATGGAGAGCGCAAATAAAAGAAAAGCTCGTATCAAAATAAATCCAAGAAACCTAAGAAGTCCTGAGCTGAACAAATGCAAGAATTACGGCAGCGTCAAAAAGAAATAGAAAAACGACGCAAAGCGATCACGTAGCTGGCCCTGGGGCGTACAGCATCCAGGCACAATCCAAAAGTCCACGGATTATGTGCACGCGTCATTGAAAGGCAATACAGAAGACAGTAACAATATAGAGATCGGTGGCAACGTGACAGCACCCGATGAATATATATTGCCATCACCAAATATCGCCGTGTTGTCATATCGTCATCGTCGGGCATCAGTGTGCATACGACAATGAGGATGATACGATAGACTGTAATATTATTAAGCGCGAAACCGTACGTGCAACCGAAGCTATATATACTACATCTTTTATTATCGTCAATGTTTTGAAAAAAAATATTTAACAAAAATTACAAGTTATTACTAACTTTAATAAAAACTTATTTAATCTTAAAGATGGCCACTTCACAAGGGTTCTGAGATAAAGAATATAAATTTTACCAATTATTCTATGACTATTTTATTTTATAATATAATTGCAATATATAATTACTAGAAGATAATTGTCTGTAATAAGAAAAGTTTATTAGTATTGTAAGTGGTTTAACTTAAAACGTTGATTATTTATCAATATTTGCATGTCTTTAACATTTCATTCGTTTCAAAAGTTTTTGTACTATAACTAAACATGCAATTAACAGGTAAGTATGATTAATGACAGAATAATCTATTTGAGATATTTAATTAAATAAATTAAACATAAAAGAACATGATAAATAAAGGTTTAATCGCAAATAACTTCAAAGTGCCTTCTGAAAACCCAATATAAACTTTATATTAAAAACCAATATGCTATATAAATTAATTTCGATGGCTATTGGAGAGAAAACTTATCACATAAACGGATATTCAATTGTATTCCCATTCAATTTTTCACTATTAGATTAATCGAACTATATAATAAATGCCTTTAATATCAGAAAGAAATAATTGAGAATACCAGTACCTTTTAAGAATGTATCGACATTTCTCAAGAAATATTCTATCTTTAATTTTTGGTCATATAACGAACGTTTTTCCGTCTCTTAATTAAATTAACACTTTTTTTTACGTTACTAGATGGAAAATGAAAAAGAAAAAGCGATATTCACTATAAGAAACGTGATAGCAAATTTATATATTTTATTGATTGGATAACCTAAACATAGCATAAAACTTCTTTAAGAAGGTGGTAATTCAAACATATCTTGTGATATTATCTTCTAGTAATTTCTGGTATGAACGTCACGTTGTCAGTGAATTTCTTCATTCGATTAACCGTTTGATTTTAGAGGTAAGCAGCGACTTTTTTAAGGGCTTTAATTTTTATATTCTTATTAGCTTGAAAACAAATTCTGAACCTAAATATACCTTTATTAATGTTACGAATATGGAAGTGAGTTTGTTTATCCTTCTATTATATCTCAATTTCTCAACTGATGTCCGTAAACATTTCGTTCAAATCTTTACATCTATTACACAGACTAAACAGTATATTGAAATCGAACACGAAGCTCAATTTACTTTATCCCCGAAAAAGTTTTATTGTTTAGTAATTAAATGAAACCATCCTATTAGCAAATGGAGAGTGATGTGGGTGTAACTGCAAATTTATATTGAAAGTAGATGACTTTATTTTGTAAGTGACTATTCGTCTCGCTTCACGTCTAAAATATTCACCCGATCTTTACCAAATTTTACTCGCTACATTACTTTTCCTCCTGAAAAAAGAAACTACAATTCCTTAAGGAATGATTTAAGAGCACTTTAGAACGCCACCGGATGGCTTTTTAGGAAGCTGTTTTGCTCTAGTAAGGGACTCACTCATTAAATCGATTAATTTATATTTCTGCTATACCATCGTTTACCAGTTTTACTCTAGCAAAGTCTCTGATATTGGATAGTATCGAAGTAAAAATGAACGATGTGGTCTCATTTATAAAAATTTAAAACTTTTATAATTTCTAAATCTGTTTAACCTATTCTACGTATTTATAATTCAACGTGATTATTCTTCTTCGTGATCTTCTAAGAGCCTCATTTCCACCACTTGCATTAGATAAATTGCACTATAAGAGTGAATTTATATTTCGAGATCGTGTTAAGCTAAACGCTAAAATTATATTTTCTATAGAAGCAAGCTTTCTTAATAAATTATTTACATACATATTTATTATTTAAAGTTATTCATGTACCATGATATTCGAAAGGAGTAAAAAGTCTTGTAGAACGTTTTAAACACCATTTTTATTTTAATAAATTTCTTTAAACCAATTCAAACAAAATGTTCCTTTTTTTAGTTAACATATCTTTTTTTTAGTTAACATATCTTAAATTTGGTCCATACTTCAGATAATAATCTTGTTCCTATTAAATTATTGGGATATTAATATCTCTTGAAATCACTTTTACTTTTTTTATAATCTACTGATTATAAATCAACTATCACTTTTCTCAGGAACTGGTGGAGTCCTATTTCCTGCTGTGTTTATTAAACCTTCCCAATTTGAATAAAACTTGCACTAACGAGGTTTTAGTAAACCCTTAAATATGAATATTTAGGAGTTTATACTATTTCTAATAAATAGTTTAAAAATATTGATATTATTTATTCTTATGTATATTAATATGTAGAAAATTGTCATTTTAGAATAATTTTTAAGAAAATTAAAATTTTTTATTAATGTTATCTCTGAAATTATCTTGCTGTTTTGGAATTATTTTTTTCAACCTCAAAACATATAATTAACATACATAAAATTTTTCAACCTAAACATGTAATTTTGTTCAACCTCACGCATTCTGTGTACAATTATTGGTATTTACATGTTAAATAGAGTTACGTATACTCGATAAAATTGTATATTAAGGATTAGATAGTTTAATTTATAGTTATTTAAATTACAAAATATTTAATTAAATTCACAAATAAGCAGATAATATTGAGAATCGTTATTTCACATATCGAATTTTATTATGTGAAGAGATATCATAAAAAATCTTTTAAAACATAACACATGTTATTGCTAAAATAAAATTGATTTTATAGTACGACGACATCATAATTTTTGTAAGAACGCTTGATCACGGCATAACCTGATCAAATTTAATTTTCGTAAATTGCTAGATATTCTTTCTACGTCTCACGTAATCTGGTCATTCGCCTTGAGTTACGTACTAGTTTCATACATGTATTTTATAATCTAATATCGTCGCATGACAAAAAACTATGTAATAAAGTTAAGGATAAGATAATTTATAAAACATGAACGTAAAAGTGATTATATTGCAGCATAACAATGGCCAAATCATCGTAAACTATTCTGTATATTGCATATATTACTATTTAATCAAATATGGCTAAATTGGAAAAGTTTCTTTTTTATAAAATAAATTTTTTTTGCACGGTTGCTTTGAAATCCATGCTATGTGTACAATACACACAGTATGGATTTCAAAGTAACCGTGCAAAAAAAATAGGTAGGAGGAATTTTCTTTCATTTAGATCAGTTATCACTACATCATCTAAAGATCCTACTCTACTAAGAACAACATAAGCTTGTCCTTTGGCGAATGTTCTTTTCGAAGCTTAGTTATTACGACTAACAAGAAGCAAAATTATAATTTGATTATGCCCACGACAAATGTAAACATTTTAATAGAAAAAGTATACATTAAAAAAATAATATTAAAAATTAAAAAAAAACCCACAACAGATGTAGCTGTCCTAATTAAAAAAACGATTGTTGAAATTTGGGGTTTCAAAGAATTAATAGTCAACGATTTATTATAATTTAAGAAAATTAATTCAACTGAGCAATTAATCATAAAAATTTCCTAGAAAACAAATTTAAAATTTTATCTTTAAAATTAATTTTATCCACACTGGCATCATAATCTGTTTTCTGTATAACTTTTTCTGAATCATTTAAGAATTAATGTATGCAGAATATCAAGGATATACTTTTCTAGAATTATTTAGAATATGCTTTTTAGAATATTCATTATCTCCGGAACTAAACCTGAACCTGTCAGAATTTTTATGAAACAATTTAAGATAATATTTGGCACTCCCACTCACTAAATTTCATAAGCTTAAATTATGGTATTGATAGAATGGGATAATGAATATTTTAAATAGCACATTCTAAGATATTCTAAAAAAACATACCTACCATATTATACCATATCATTTCAGTTATTAGGAAATCAGATGAGGAAATAATTGTGAATAAAATTAAATTTTAGGGAAAACAACTTTAAATTTGATTTCGAGAAAAACCTTTATAATAAATTGCAATGCACTCGTGCAAACTTTTCTGTTATATTAATACACGTGCACGCACGTACAACTTTTTTTATTCTCATTTGTGTAATATATTCTTTTGATCCATCCCATTCATGGTAAATTCGGTAACCTTTTGATGAGACTCGGATACAGGTAAAGGGTTTAAAAAATTAAATGTGAAAAGTTATGAGACAAAAGCTGAGCTATGCTAGAGAAATGTAGACGAGTAGGTTAGAATTTCTTGCTTACATTTATTGAATGTTATATAAATCAAATCAAATTGTCGCAATAAAGTTTAATCACCATGTCGCTTTGCCATTTCATAAAGTCAATAAAACTACTAAATATATTTTATGTTTGCGTAATACAAATTTTTATGTGACATATAATGTACTACACTACAATTCAGATATATTTTAATGAGATAATCAACTCTAATGTCTTCAATTCAGATTTCTAACATTTTTTTGTCACTGAATAGCCCATGTATTTAAAATAGTTGCAAAGCTTTCCTGGTGAAGATAGCAGTGTTAGACAATTAAACTTGCAACTTGATAAGGTCCTACCGTTCACCCCGCCTATACGGGGTATTATTCCTTACAACGTGTTTTCATAGCAGTGATTTGAAAAAAATAAATACTTGGAAAGAATTGAAAGAAATTTAAGTGTTATTAAAACATTGGGTTTTTTTATGAATTTTCTTTTAAATTCTAACATAGAAAGCGAATCACTCGGAAAATTTTGGGTTTTTTTCATGCGCGTCAAAAACCGCAAGTCCAGATATAAATAAATTTTTAAAATTATAAGAATAATCATTCTTGTAAAAATGTGTTGTAAAGAAAAAATTCATTTCTACATGTGTGTGTATATATATATATATATATATATATATATATATATACACACACACACACAAACACATATGTATGTATAGCAACTGCACTGCCACGGGAAGCGCCATTCCCGCCAGTCATTGATTCGTGTATAACAGTTCTTTTTTAACTTAACATTTTTAAACTGTGTTAATGAGATCGATTTGAAAGTTCTATAAACATGTTGAAGTAAAAAAAAAGAAACGCATAATGTCTTAAAAAATGTATTGATTATTTTCATTTAGTTTCACATTCAATTTCACTCGTTTTCCATCGACTACTTTAGATGTTTGTTAGTTGAAAAATTGGATATGATAAAAAGAGAAAATTTTCGGTTTATTTCCATTTGTAGGCAATAAGAAGATATAAGTATTGAAAAACATATTAAAATTATGCCAATTGAAAATTATCTCATGAAAAGAACAGCAATTTAGATCCTAACTCTCAAAGTTTATTCATTGGAAATGAATAAAAAAGTAATCCATCTTCTGAAGTACACACATGGTAGGAAAATCTTTCGTACATATTGAATTATTTGGCTGCATTCTTTCCCAAGGGTAGTTAAGATCATAACGCTGAATTCTAACAACGTTCACACTAAGGAGCAGCTAGCTCATCGACTGCGTCCTTCTCAAATTTTTGAACAACATGAATTAAGCCTCACAGCTACATAAGTCAACTGCAAGTAAAATCTAACGCACGACCTCGTTAAGTCAACTTAGGAGTAATATATAAATAAACAATTTATAGCATATATTCATATTTGGTGAAAGGATGTAAGTGAAACATTACAGCTTGACATTAAGCATTACCACTTATACTTTATTTCATTGAATCAAAGCCCTACCTTGTACTATTTAAAAGGTTTCACATCATTTTGGTTTACTTTCTTAAATGGGAAGAATTCATATTGTTTAATCAGCTTGTACCCTTTATTATAGAAATCTCTCACCTTCTTCTCATCATACCAGCATCTGTACCATACAATACCGTAATAGTTCATCTTTCCGGGAATCTGAACTATTCAAGCATTTCGTTGCAATTACACACATAGTTTTTATTTACTGTTAGAATTATATTACACCCGTATTATGTATTTGGGTGTCGAATGTTTTGTAAGTGTATTTTTGATTATATGAAAATTAATAAAAAATAAATGTGTAAATTTTGACACAAATAGACCACTAAAAATGTGTAATATTTCTAATAAACCATTTATAAATATTATTTATTTACCTTCTATATATCATATAAATCTGTTCAATTCAACACTTAAGGTTATTACGTTGAAGAAAAATACATACAAATATTTACAATAGTGAGTATAAGTGGAAAATAAATTGTCCATTGCGAAAACAAAAGGTCGCCCGTGAGGCAATTGAATAATCCATCATTTTAACATTTAATACGCGAATAAGTACGCCTTCAATGGAGTGGTCATTGAATTAAGCAGACAAGTAATCGCATATCGCAAGCGGGTATTAGTAAATGCGTGCACTGTATCAAATTGTAATCATGCTTAGCATTTCGGAATAAAAAACGATATCAATTGTTTTTCGCTGCACGAAAATATTGCTTAGTGTGTCTTCCACAGGTATAAAAATGAGAATATTAGAATCGTCGTTCTATTTTTGCGGGAAACTTCAGGTAAACTTCTAAAAAATGTATTTTCTTTATAATTTTGATTCCAAAAGTTTTTAAGAAATTGTTTGGGGAAATTTTAAATAAGGCCTCTAGTATTATTGTTTAATGTAACTATTCAGATATATGCTTGTCAATTTGATTTACAACTATGCCAAATTCCAAGTTTCTCGTCAAAGGGTTTTAATAGACGGGTAGACGTCGAGAAGGATCTAATAAAGTGTCTCGTTTGTTTTTTAAATAAATTTTAAAATTTTAACCTTGATATCCTTCAGAGATAGCAAAATAAGAGCATTAAAAATGTATCTCATTCATACTCATTGTTACCTCTTTGACACTACTCGTCATTCTATTCCAGCGACTATATGTAAATAAACAAAAATTAAATTAAATAAATATAATTTTATTCCAGTAGTTTAAAATAGGGTAATCAAATTATGAAATTTACCATCGCTTTTTCTGTTTTTAATTGTGATTTATGATCCAGATAAATTTTGGTTGAAAAAACACTTAAAACATGTCGAAGGAAACATTGAAAATGAAACTACCATTATCATATGTTTCGTTTAATTATATTTATTATGAGCACAGATTAACTTTATTTCACATTTACCGTACATATATAACACGTACCGAACAAAGCCATGACACGGAGTCTTACATTTATTACGATGATTTTTCTTGAAATAAAGTGTGCAGTCGTACGTTCGAAGGACAAATTTTGTTCTGCGTATATATATCAGTATATGTGGGAAATCAAAAGGCATAATTTTAGTAATCATTAAGATAAAAAAATTAAGAAAATAATTTCCATTAAAAATATTTTTTCCTCGTTTCAAAAAGAACACGAAGTGCTGTATATACCGAAAATATCAACCACATATTGAATTAAAATAATAAAAGGTCATGGTTAAAGGGACTGAAGGAATCAAATAACTAAAGAAATTAAAAAAATATATTTTAACACAATAAAATAATATTAACCCATTACACAATTAAATAAAATATTACGCGCTTTGAATTCGGACAATAATTATCAAACAAAAAAAATCATTTGTCAAACATGAAAAAGTCATTGTAAATAATAATTTTCTAAATTTAATACAATAATATTTTTAAAATACTATTATCATACCTTTCAAAATTTTCTTAGTAATACTACAAATAAATTAAAGCAAATGTAATCATAATCAATAATTTACTAACAATTGATTTACTAGTCGAATTATTACAAATTCACTATTATGGACTCTGTTTTGTAGGAAAATCAGATCATAAAAATATTTTTTTGAGTTAATTAAATTAATATTGGAAAGAAATTAATTTTGAAAGAATTATCATACTTCAAATTAAGGAAAAAGTTTCAGGATATCTATATGGATTACTTATCATAAATATTTTTAGAGTTCGGTACATCAAAAGAAAAAGGCAAACCTTTATAAGTTCACCCATGTGTCGGTTCGTTCTTTCTTTCGATCGTTTGTCTATATATTAAAGCTATTTTTGTCAGAAAGAGTTTGGCTAAGAAACTCGAAACGTCGTTTATTGATAGAGCATATTGACTTACATTACATTAAAAGGTAAAAATTAAAAATATTTACATTTTCATTAAAGAAAAAGCAATAAAAATTCCAAAACTCTCTTCGGAATTTAATGTATTAGTCTAGAGATATTTTTTGAAAATGTTGAAAAAAAATACTGTATAAGCTCTTTCCTTTCAATCTTCAAAAATATTGCAGTCAAAATTAAAAAAATAGTGTTCTAAAATATTTCTCTGAATTTGATCGAAAAATGATCAGAACGATTCTTAATAAAATAGTTAGATGATTTGTTACATGTGCCTTTAAGAGTTAGTATGTGCCTATGTACAGGGCTTTCGTTCTGAAAATTCTACTCTCATTTGAGATGTTTTCTTTTAAATACATCAACATGTAGATGGACGTTTGTGTAGAGTGGAATATCGTTAAATAAATTGGTTATTCAATAGTAATCAATAGACGAAGCGCGAATTTATAAAGCACTTTGCATCATCTTTCATCATCGTCTTTTTAGTTTTTAACCACGTATGAGATTTTAACCAGGTCAGGATTTTGAAACTTATATATAAATCAATACAAAATTATTTTGGTAAAATTTTAATAAAAAATTAAATCGGAGTAGTGAAAAATAAAATGGGAGTAGTGGAAATAAAACACATTAAGACTATGTTTGTACAATAGTTTAACATTATATACACCAATATGTTTAAATTGTATAGTGTGAGTTTTACCGGCATTTGACATGTTTTTCCCGTTACAAGATTGGGCAGAGTATTTGTTATATTTGATTACGGTACACAATTACCGCAGAGTGAAGTAATAATACCATACCGTCTGCATTGTCTTTAAAAAAACCATCTTGCATGAAACATTCAACAAAATATAGTTCTTATTCATTTGATCCAGCGATTTTGTTGATAAGTCGTCGCTGAATTTAAATGAATAAAAATGGTGGATTTATTTGAGTATCTTGATTTTTTAACAATAAGAAAACTTATTTACGGTGGAAATAAAATCATGTGATATATAATGACGTGAAGTGGAAGATATAAAATATGAAATAGTAGAGAGTTAATGGTATTGGAAGGATGCACCCACAATAGTACATAGGAGAGTACTCTTAGGGAGATTTGATTTTTCGTAATATTGCCAAGCGAGAAATTCATTTATTATTGTAAAAATATTTTTTTATGTTCAGTACAATAATAATTCGGGAATATTGTCTTATACGAGAAAACTATTTCGTATGATATAAAACAGTAATACCAACCAAACAAAAATACCAACCAAAACTAAAAAGTAACTTAATAGTAAAGAATTAATAGTACTTTTTGAACGGCGTAATAATGATAAACAATAATTTGAAGACTAATGCAAATATCGAGAAAACCATTTCAGCACAACCTTATAAATATATGTATTTACCGGAGAAAATATATCAAATATGAGAGAGGTTTATGTAACTCCAACTTATTTGGCGCAGACCAATAAATTACAAGTAGTATATTGGTCCAATAACCGTGTGACTCATATAAAGTTCTAAGTGGCCTTCGCTCTATCTTCAAAATATATTCTTTAATTTTATTTACGAATATTTTTTTTTATATTCCAAAAAGACTTACTTGTATGTACCAAATTTGAGTTAGTAATTAACTTTTTCCGTTTAGGAGTTTTAAGTAATTAAAAATAATACTTTCATAAATATTTATTAAGCTTATTATTAATAATTAAATTGGCTATCAAATATGCTTAAGTGCACGAAGTTGTCAATGACCTTGGTCCGTTTGAATCGCACAGCTCGCCTATCAAATGCGCGGGCGGTTTCTTCAGTCGTGGGGAATAACGTTTTTTTAATACACTATAAAGTATCTGTTTGAAAATAACACTGACTTTTCTTCAAAAAATAATATTATATTGTAAAAGTATTTCTGAAAAAATCTTTATACACATGGATATATCTTTTACATAATTTCTTTAATTTTGCATTGGTGACCCAAAGAAATTAACTATCATGATGATTTACATTCGTAAAATAAATATAACTTGAGAGAGCGAAAAGAATTACCCATAGAATAATTAGTACTGATTTTCACGTGCGACTGATTTAGAAAATTATTGTAGCAAAGGATCTGTACTAATACACTGATGTCAACAACAACAAAATATCATTTCAAATATGATTCACGCAGATGCCTTATTTTTCACAAACTTTTAAGTATACCTGGACTTTTAGTATATTCTATTAGTTGTATGCGATGGTATGGTTACATCATTGATCGGACGAAATAGATAGTGACCTCAAATATTGAATTAAAAAGAGTAATTAAATTAATTCTAGCACTCATTTTCTTGTAAAAGGTCTACGAGACAGTGCTAGAAATAGCACTATTTTAAGTACTTTGGTGTGTTGATCAATTCGTTTGACAGCATCAAGATATCTATGTAGATACCTGTTAACAGGGACTATTTAGTTTGGAAGGTGATGTGACGTATATGTGGTTGATAAATTTTAGCCCATTATTTTATTGATAATGAACCAATTTATATTAAAAATGAGAGGGTAGATACATGTCCATGCATTCACAAATATCCTAATAATATTATACGGTAAGTCCTAGGCGGCAACATAATAGCTGTGACAATCAATACCCCATTTAAATTTAATTACCTAATAATAAATGAAAAGAAATCAAGGTGTCATTGCGACACTGAGTAGTAAATGGTTGTAAACTGTATAACAATGGATGGGTAATAGTATGCTCCTGACTCTGGTCCTGTAAAATCGAAACAGAACTCGTATAAAATAACTTACGTGTCTGTCCATATGTCGGTCACCACCGTTTTTCTCTGAAACCGATTGACATAAAAACTTGAAATTTGGCGCAATCTTTCAATGGATGAAAATTTCAAAAATGTTCTTCTGGAAACTTTAAAAAGGGTAAATTTATAATAAAAAATTGTATTTTTAATCAAAATTGATTCTTGAACTCACAAACTCTGTCCGAATCAACAAGGAAAAAACCAAGTACAAGTTCTGATTCATCTACGAAATGTGGGATATGGAGCGTTTGTGAAACTTTTAAAGAAACTGAAGAAGATGAGCCTCTCTCTCTTTTGAGCACTGACTCTCGCAAAGAAGAATTAGAAAGATATTTGAAATCCCTCAATATATCAAAAGAAGCAGATCTTCTCCTTTTCTTACGCAATGTTATTTTATATCCAAATTTGAAAAAAAATTGCACAAAAATATTAAAGTCTACAAATGAGTTCTGTCGCATCTGAAAGGCAGAATTTGTCCAAAGAGACTTACAAAATCGGCTTTGAACTAATAATTTAAGGATGTTGTGTTTTCTGAATAAAAATCTAATAAATGTGAATTTGAATTATTAATTTCTAATCTGAACTTTATTATTAAATTAACATTTTGTTTAATTACTATTTTCAAAAAATAACTAACATTTTGTTAAATTTGGATTTCCAAATTTCGTTAGTTAACATTCATTAACAGATAAATATTATATACGTAAGAAATGCCATCTGTTTCTATATTTTCTGTCCTAAACCAACAGCTTTTTACTTTTCACGCCTTTTGAAGTCCGCAATGTCCGCATCGGTATCGTATCGGCAGAAGTGCGTATCGATGCATCCCTTATATATATATATATATATATATATATATATATATATATACATATAAACACACACACACACACATATATATATATATATATATATATATATGTGTGTGTGTGTGTGTGTATGTGTGTGTATGCATAAAAAACATGAAATATTTTAGACGCTTTATAAAATATAAACACTTTTTATAGTAAAACAATACACTTAAAGAAAGTAAAAAGAATCATTTCGCTAGTTTTAAATTCTATCTCTTTTTTCCAAATTTAAATGAATTATGATAAAATAATGCCTAATCTCGGAATTAAGCACTCGACTCTGTTAAATTTTATTAAATGTACAGAAAATAATATAGTCATAACATAATCAAAGCATTTGGAACATGCTTATATAGTTTTGAGTTTAAAAAATAATGCAAAACATAAAAAAATTCCATAATATTTTAAGAAAAAAAGCTGGTACTTAAAAACTACTCATAAAATAATATCAAGAATTGGTAATGAAACTGTATATTCAAATATGAAATTTAATATATATTACATTTACATTTCTGATATAAAATTTACGCCTTCGTTAACTTACATTGACATTTTGCCTATGACATGTACTTGGCTACTTAAGTAATGACTTATATATAAATAAACGAACAGATGCAGTAAAGATACTGCAACAATAATAACTACGCAATAAATAATACATATACTCGTTATATTTTTCCATAATCGTAAAGGTAAACTAACAAACAAGGCAAAAAGTCGCTATCGCGGATTATTATACATTAATTAATCGTTACAAAATGAATCATTGCTTATGACGGTAATTTTTTACGGTATATAATTATATATATATATATATATATATATATATATATATATATATATATATGTTTACCTTCATTTAACTTTAATATTTATGCTGTATCGGCCCTACTCAGAGTGAACGCCGGCGGCACTTATAAATACCAGGAGGGAGAAATTAAAACACGCAGCGCTGTCTAAAATAATTAAGAAAAATTCAAAATCAGTCTTTGTTTTCGTGACTGTTATTAATACATAAAACAATAAAATCAACTTGATTCCGTTGCTTCTTTATATTGCATATGTGGCGGTTCAAAAAGTTGCGTCGAACCGTTGCTCCGCTGCGACGTTCTTTATTTCGTTTATGTACTTTTTCAGTTCCAATAAAAATTTTCCCAAAGAAAAGAGATTATTCGTACTAAAAAGTCCTTTGTCCGACACCTTGAGTTTCAAAGAACGTATCCATCTATCGTTTTGGCGAAAATTATATTTTAACGAATCTTACTCAGTTGTCTGTCCTTTATCGATCTGTATATTTAATATTTTGAAATACAAAAAAAATTGTGTATTTAGCTCATCATTTTTGAAACTCAAATCATAATTTGTCATATCCTAACCGCAGTGAATTTTATTCCGCAAAATTCTCTTCTGTGGAAATATATATAAACAGTTTCTCGTTGCAAAATTATATAGAAATATTTGTCTTAGGGGATTTTTCAGCTGAATGATCATACAAGTTTTTGTCAGAGTAGTTGCGTTCCTA